>PVKY010000033.1:56079-109129 GCA_004027775.1 Bradypus variegatus | reverse complement strand
AATTAAACACTTTTGTACATCAAAGGACTTTGTCAGAAAAGTAAAAAGGCAACCTACACAATGGGAGATGATATTTGGAAACCACATATCAGATAAGGGTTTAATATCCTGAATATATAAAGGAATCCTGCATCTCAATAAAAGAGAGACAAACAATCCAATTAAAAAATGGGCAAAAGACATGGACAGACATTTTTCTAAAGAGGAAATACAAATGGCTCAAAAACATATGAAAAAATGCTCAACTTCACTGGCCATTAAGGAAATGCAAATCAAAACCACAATGAGATATCATCTCACACCTACCAGAATGGCCAGTATCCAAAAAACAGAAAACAACAAGTGCTGGAGAGGATGTGGAGAAAGAGGCACACTCCTTCATTGTTGGTGGGAATGTAGAATGGTGCAACCACTCTGGAAGACAGTGTGGAAGTTCCTCAGGAAGCTAAATATAGATTTGCCATATGACCCAGCTATTCCATTGCTAGATATATACTCGCAGGAACTGAAACTTAAGACACAAACAGACATTTGTAAACCGATGTTTATTGCAGCATTATTCACAATTGCCAAGAGATGGAATCAGCCAAAATGTCCATCAATGGATGAATGGATAAACAAACTGTGGTATATACACATGATGGAATATTATGCAGCTGTAAGACAGAACAAAGGCATGGATCATATAATAATGTGGATGAACCTTGAGGACATTATGTTGAGTGAAGTTAGCCAGAATCAAAAGGACAGATTCTGTATGGTTTCACTAATATGAACAAACATTAATGAACAAACTTTGGGAGTTAAAAGCTAACAACACAGGCGACCAGGAGATAGAAAGAGGGCTGGGACCAGCCATTTGATGCTGAAGGACTACAGAATGTTTAGGATTGATTGTATAGATCCAGAAATAGATAGCATGGTGCTGTGTGATAGGAGCACAGAATGCAATTTTTCTTGTAGTAACCATTATGTTCAGGTGCTGATTGTGGTGATAAATGTACAGCTTTATGATGATACTGTGAACAACTGATTGTACGCTGTGGATAAATGTGTGGTATGTGAATATAACTCTATAAAACTATAGGAAAATAAAGAAAAAAAGCAAGTGAATTAAACATTTTATATTTCTCTGACTGAAAATACGAAGTTGCCTTTCTCCTCTGTGTTACTATTGATTATGTCCTGCTGTGTGTCAATAGCCCTGATGGGGAAAAAAGATGGTTTCTTACCTTCCTCTGGTGCACACAAATTAGATAAAGCCTTGTGCGTACCATACTAGCTGTCAGGGAGGGATTTGTCTATAGATATTAAGGCTCTCAGCTCTAACGTGTATGGTTTTATGGTAATTAAAAGGATGTGATTGAATTCACTTTTCTTTGTCTTCTCCCACATATTTCTTTCATGTGCCTTAAGGTTACTCATTCATTCCTTCCTCACCCACCCACCCCCAGCTCACTTTCTTAAGAAGAAAATAAATTACAAGTCCAGTCACCTCCATTATTTAGTTTGGAAGCTAGGTTCTGTTGAGCATCTGGACACTGCTCTCCAGAGTCCAGGCTTCGTGTGACTGCAAACTTGCTTCTTTTATCTCCACTGAAAGCTTACTGTGGTCTTAGCCCTCTGACAGGCTGGCAATGAGATTTTCTCCACAAATTGAAAAGCTGCCAGACTCAGGAAAATCTGAGATTTTGTTTTTTTTATTAACCGTGGCCAGCCCCACTCCTTATCCTTTCTGCTGAGTATTGCATTTTCTTGTTGAAAATTGCATTAGTGTGATTCACTTTCTTTTCCTTCCCTCCAGGTTTTGCATGCAGAAATGTGTCAGTCTGGTGCCTGGAGTCACACTGGATTTGATAGAAAAGTAAGTCAGATTGGTAAGCTCTTGTGGCTTTCTGGATCTGAGGAGATTATTTTTCTTTTTTCACTTTTGTGTCTCAGGGGTCTGTTCTATCAATCTGGGGATAATTTCCCTTTCATCTGGATATGTTCTTTTCTTCTCTGATTAAGGCCATATTTGTCACCATTATATTGGTGCTTAGTGTAAGAATTTGTGGCCATGTTAAAAGGAAAAAAAAGCCAAATTTCTTTTGAATGTTTAAAACTACTCCAAACCCTTAGCCAAAGTGGGGGTGGGGGTGTGTGTATACACACAGAGAGAGAGAGAGAGAGAGAGAGAGAGAGCACGCTGAACATACAAACCCTCTCTGCTTTCCCCAACTGAAATACCTACGTCATAATTTAGCTTGCGCCTTATTGTCTTAAAGTTTCCCTTTTATATTCTCTAACTTTCCACCCTCTTCCATCTGCCCGTTTTATGTACTACATCAGAGCAAACTGATTGCAAAAGTTGAAATAGCAGAATTCGGAGTCTCTATCAGCAGCGGTCCTCCCTGAATCCTCATGCCCGACACAGAGCTTCCGGGGTGCGTGGTTCCCTGGCCTGTCTCTTGTTGTAAACCTCTGTGGATCTGAAGTAAGATCTCAGGACTCTCTGTTGATCTTTTCTGTGTGTGTAAGTTCATTCAACTCATCGTGGCCCATCCTGATTCCTCAGGCAGTATGGGAAAATGGCGAGTTATTATTATTTTTTTTAATTCAGTTTCATTCAAATACATGCACATAACATACAATCATCCATGATATACAGTCAACCGTTCACAGTGTGATCATCTAGTTATGCGTTCATCACCACAATCTATTTCTGAACATTTTCCCTACATCAGAAAGAATCAGAACAAGAATAAAAAATAAAAATGAAAAAAGTACACCCAAACCATCCCCCCATCCCATCCCATTAGTTTTTATCCCCGTCTTTCTACTCATCAAATGGCAAGTTATTTTTAAACCCTTCTTCTCTGAACCTCTTGTCTTCTAGAATTAATGTACTTCTAGAATTAACTTATTGGATCTTCCAAGTCTTGATATGCAAGATCATAGGTTTAAGCAGCTAAGGCCAGGGCTTAGTATGTGGCAGATATAAAAAATGGTGGAGCTACACTTGTACTGACATTCAGCAGCCTACCAGATATATCTGTGAAACAAAGCAGATTGAGACCGATGCACACAGTAGGATGCCAAGATTTTTAAAAGCAATGCACAGCTGTGTGTGTGTGTGTGTGTGTGTGTGTGTGTGTAAATGTATGTAAAAAGGCAGGGGTGAGGTACTTCAGTCGCCTCGGGGCAAGAAGGAGGAATTTGGAGGCAGGAGGCAGGGAGCAGTGTTGATGTACTTTGGCTTTTTCCTTCTGTTTAATCTTTTAAACATGAATATGGTCATGTAAAATGCCTATGGAATCTAAGAAAGAATTGACAGAATATTATTAGGATACCTGAAAACGACTCATTGAGTATATTTCTCCTTTAAAATGTGTGTGCTTTCTTAAGAAAATCATTTGATTGTTCACTGCATTTGTTCAATTTCAGGATGCTTGTGACAAGACTAGAATTAGTACATCATTGATCGGTACCAGCAGGGCAAGTGGAAAGATTTGGCAGTACCTCTGCTCAAGACTAGGTCTTAGTTATCACAAAACCAGCCCATAGCTGACAGTGACTTAGAATCTTTTTTAGAAAGACAAAGTCTGCCAAGGCAGGTGGTACAAGATTGAGGTGTGTTGATAGATTAAGGCTGATGGCAAACTGGATTTGAAGTAGCAGGGAGTTTGCAGGTTGTGATTGAGAATCAGTAGAAAAGCTGAGTTCAGGGAACTAAATGTGTTACACTTCAATCATAGCAAATGTTAACATCAATCAGCCCGGCACAGACGGCAATGGAAAGAAGTGGGGATTGCAAGTTGGGGTTTCGTCACATTGAATGCACATGGTTTGCCTTGATGCTCACAGTTGTTGGTTAAGAGGGTCTTTTCTAGAGCTCGTCTCCACCCACCATCATCCATTTCCCTGCATGGCAGAGTGTGTAACACACAGAGTAAACCATTTGTCTACTTCTTTCAACAGCTGTTTATTGGGTACATACCGTGTGCTTACCCGCTTGCAAATTCTTTACAAGTTATAAGCAGTAGTGTGTGCTGGGAAAGGATGTGAGAGAGCTGCTGTTGGCCATGTGTAAAAATTTGGTTTTCCCCATGGTATGCTCTCCTCTTCCCATCTGCTCTCTGCTTTTCCTTCTTCCTAAGGCTTACTCATTAGGGAATCAGAACAATGGTGCCAGAAGTGAACAGGGTCAGTGCTGCGACAAGGATGAGGGAAATAGGTCCTAACATGTTTGTCTTAAAGGGGGTTCCGTGTATGACCACGTTCCATTCTGAGCCCAGCTTCCTGGGCTGCAGGATGCCCAGGCAGTATTTAATATACTGAACAGACAGTGAGATCGCTGAGAAGCTAACGCGGAAAAGAGATTTACAAACGTAAGGAAATGAAGGACTGAATGATTGCATGGTCAACCCAGTCTGCTTGGGTTCCTGAACAAGATGTGAAGGAGCTTTGCAAAGGTCTCCTGTGAGAGCGTGAGTTACCAGTCATCGCTGTGTTCTGTCTTTCGGAGCTTATTTCCCTCTCTGTCGTCTAGACCATATATGGCTGTATACATATAATTTATCAGATAAATGAGATCCATTAAAATTTCAACAAAGTTGCATTTTTCAAGCTGGATTGCTTCTGTTGGCTTATTCAAGAAGTTCTTGGTTAAGAACTTTACTGATTCCTTTTTATCCCCCTCCCTGTGAATATTTACGGAGTTTCCTTTGAATATGGGCAGGTCTTATTTCCCTCTACCATCAGCTCTGGTCACACTGCAGCCGTGAGCCCCCGAGTGTCCCCCCTCAGGTACCCCGACCCCACGGGCCCAGGTGTATCTCGTGCACTGCTGGTGAGAAGGCAAAGTGGTCCAGCCACCCTGGCAAAGTTGGGCAGTTTTTCATAAACTGAAACACACTCAACATGTGACCTGGCAGCCCTCCTCCCAGGAGTTGCCCAGAGAAGCGAACACTTGCACCTCAACAAGCCTGAGCATGAACATTCGTTCACAGCACCTCTATTCAGCATCACCCCAAGCTGGAAACAGCCCAGATGTCCTTCACCAGGTGCGCGTGTAAACGACCTGGGGTGTCAGCAAGAGAAAAAGGGGTGATATTGGGACACATGGCAACCTGGAGGACTCTCAAAAGCATCATGCTGAGGGAAAGAAGCCAGTCTCAAAAGGTCGTGTTCTGGATGTTTCCATTTATGTGACGTGTAAAGAGGGGGATGGAAAGCCGATCAGTGGTCGCCAGGCATTCAGAGTGTGAAGAGTATGAGACTATGAAGGGCTACCCCTTCATATTATTTTGGCGTGATGGGATATGCTGGATCCTGATTGCAATGTGGTTCCACAAATCTACACATGTGTTAAAGTTCGTAGAACTGTGGGCCAAATTCCCAGAGGGGAATTTTGCTTTTGGACAGACCATGCCTGTGACTGATTTTGATGAGATCTTGTACTTACCTATTGTTACTGAAATGATTTTTTTGTTAAGTTTTTGTGATATGGTGATGGGATGAAATTATTTTGTATTTGGAAAGAATATGATTTTCTGGGGTCCAGGGGATGGAATGTGCTGATTTGTATATATTATATCCCTCAGAAAAAGCCATATTCTTTGATGCAGTCTTGTGAGGGCAGATATATTAGTGTTGATTCGGTTGGAACCTATTGTTTCAGTGTTTCCATGGAGATGTGACTTAATCAACTGTGGGCGAGATCTTTCATCAGATTATTTCCATCAAGGTGTTGCCCCACCCATTCAGGGTGGGTCTTCATTGGATCACTGGAGTACTTTAAAAAGAGCCACACAGGCATAGACGCAGAGCAGCTGCAGCTAAGAAAAGACAAAACGCCCCAAAAGCAACACTTTGGAGAAGCTGTTTTGAAGCGCAAGCTGGAAGCAAGCAGATGCCAGCCATGTGCCTTCCCAGTTCTGTTAAGTTTTCTGGATGCCAATGGCCTTTCTCCAGTGAAAGTACCCTTTGTTGATGCCTTACTTTGGACACTATGGCCTTTAAACTGTAACTTTGTAACCAATCCATTTCTGGTGTTTTGCATAATGGCAGTATTAGCATATGTGAACACTATATGACGGCTTAAAAAATCAAATTAAGGTATGATGGGGCCAGGGGGAGAAACACTAGAGAGAGTAGGCTGCATGACTAAATGCCAAGCAGAGGTGACCACTGCTGCGATAGGAATGACTGGAGAAGCTAGGAGTGGACAGAAGTTCAGACCAGGATTTGAAAGAGAAAGTGGCTTTCTCTTAGGAAAGGTGCCATCTGTTGTTTCTTGGGAAAATTTTCACTCTCATTGTTATAACTGGTTGATGAAGATTGAAAAATAGCAATAAATACACTTCCATCCAAGATTTTAGTATTTTTCCATTGTGCATTATTTTCCTAAATCATTATGTTCGAGTTTCCAGCCATTAGTGTTTTTCCCAGAAACACTTTTATTAGCGTCCCCTCCCCAGCACTAAAGTACTCTCCTAGCCAGCAAGAACTCTGCTGTAACTTTTAGTTTCCTTCAGAAAGTTGATTTGTGTTGTCCTTCTGTTTTCTACATCTCCCCCATCCCCTGTACCAAATGATGCTACAAAAATGATGCAAAAATGCTGAAAGTTTCTCTCTTGTTTTTTAATTCTATAAAAGAGAAAGCGTAATTAGCTGTCATTAATAGTAAGCAGTTTTCAAAATGCATCTTGAGAGGGCATTGGGGATACGGGGGTAGGGAGATGTGGAGTCAGACAGGCCTGGCTGGCCGTTCCATCTGGCCTTCCCACGCCCCCGCTGCCCTTGCTCAGACCCTTTCCTTCACCTCGGTGACCAGTTCCCGTCGTGAAGATCAGGCAGCTCTCGGGTCTGACTGGGGAGTCCATGGTGTCAGGGGCATCACGCTTCCTGGCAGGGCCTCACATTTGTAGTCAGAACCCCAAACACTATTATTCTCTTACCACTTGCCCTGAAGCCCCAGTGGTTTTCATTATTGATACGCTTTGCAGGTGCCAGGGCATTTCAAAATTGGAATGTGTCTTTCACACACCCCATTCACCATCAGATAAATGCCAGATGGGTATCAGGAAAATTTTGGAAAAATGGGTGTCAAGTCAAATTATGCAATTAAAAAAGAGAGAACGTATGTTTCAGAGAGGTTTGCATTTTAGAAAAGCTTGTTGCCTGGACTCATCAGGGCATGCTACAGCATCAACCCTTCCCAGATGCCCAGGGTGAGCCGTGCCGTCTTCTCTGGAGCAAGGGTAGACTTCTGTCGGTAGGAATCGTGGTAGTGACGAAGAGATGAGAGTAAAAAACCACTCTAGAAACCAAGTTTCAGTGTGAGTAACTTTTTAAAAAGTATGGATTTGGGTCTGAGTCTCTGTTCTCTGAATACAAATCGGGGAAAGTACTTATTTTAGTATAGTTCAGTTGAGACAGACACAAATCACCATTTCCCATTTGAAATACTGTATTACTGATCTCCTTTGTAGCTCAGCAAAGGTTAAATTAAATGTGAGTGGTTGAATTATCTTTCTTTTTTATGCTAGGACACATTTCAATCTTTAAAATTGTATAGCATTTGAAAAAATCCAGATTTACAGCTCCAAAAGTTGTACAACCGCCCTTAGACCTGCTTCTGAGGAAAGAAAGGTTGTTAACCTCTGCAGCTTAGTCGGGAGATGCCTCCATCTAAAAGAAAATACCGGTATTATATTTTTGAAACTTTGAATTTTTCTTTCCAATTATGCTTCCAGTCTCATAAGAAGAAGAATTTTCAATAAGTAAGTTTTATTTTGCAGTTACAAAGCTAGGCAGAAAATGCAGTACATCTAAGTTTAATAGAGTCCTCCATGAAAATAAATGTCTCATTATTTTCATCTATTTTATTACCATTTTCCAGAGATTTCTTCTCAAAATACATTGAGGTGGTTATAGTGAGTTCTCTGCTTTATATCTTTCTGCGCTGTGTTTAATCTCAGTCTGGCCTTCTACTCACCTCTTTGGCACCAGCTCCCCTTCCCCACTGGGCTGGTATTGGGGTGTGCTAACTCATTGTAACGTTGGCTTCAGTATCCATGAAGTCACATGCACTTGAAAAGTTGCCATATGTGCTGTTTTGAATCTGTTACATACCTCATAAAAGACTGTGTTCCTTTAATCCACTCTCGTGGGGGAGTCCTATTGTGGATCAGATCTTTTGATTAGATTGTTTCCCCGGAGATGTAACCCCGCCCATTCAGGGTGGATCTTAATAGATTTACTGGAGTCCTTAAGAGAGCTCTGGGAGAGGGAGAGAGCTCAGAGCCAATACAGACCCATATGCTTTAAGAGAAGCTGAGAGAGACATTTTGGAGAGAAGCTAAGAGATGAAATCCCGAGTTTGCCTCCAGGACAAGCTAAGAGAGGATCCCCAGATCTTTAGAGAGAAACACCCTGGGAGAAACAAGGAAGGATGCACAGGAGCTGAGAGAGAGAAGCAAAGACAGGAGCCCAGAGACATTTTGGGGAAATGACAGAAATGAGAAAGAAGGTAACCCCAGAAGAGGCCCAGGAAACTCTGGCCATGTGCCTTCCCACGTGAAAGAGGAGCCCCAGATGCCATTTGCCTTTCTTCAGCGACGGTATCCTCTTGTTGTTGCCTTAGTTTGGACACTTTTATCACCTTAGAACTGTAAATTTGTAACCTTATAAATCCCCTTTATAAAAGCCAATCCATTTCTGGTATATTGCATTTTGGCAGCTTTAGCAAACCAGAACATCATATAATACAATTTAGAACCAAACAAGTCATTTTTCAAATCCACAGTGGTTTACAATTATTTGTACACTATTGCACTCCAGGGAATTGAGAAGTGTTTGTCAGCATTGTACTGGTTTTGAGTTGCCATTTTCTAAAATGTCTTTCACCTGTTTGGATTTCCTTCCTCTACACAAGTTCTACCCCATCTTTGGTACTTGGCCTTTAATCCCTGTGCCAGTCTGAATATATTATGTCCCCCCAAACGCCATTATCTTTGATGTTATCTTGTGTGGGCAGACGTTATCAGTGTTCATTAGATTGTAATTTCTTTGAGTGTTTCCATGGAGATGTGCCCCACCCAACTGTGGGTGATGACTTTGGTTGGATAATTTCCATGGAGATGTTGCCCCATCCATTCAGGGTGGGTCTGAATTAAGTTACTGGAGCACTATATAAGCTCAGACAGAAGGAGTGAGATTGCTACAGCCAAGAGGGACACTTTCAAGAATGCACAGGAGCTGAGAGAGTAGCTGCAGATGAGAGACAGTTTGAAGACGGCGGTTGAAAGCAGACTCTTGCTCTGGAGAAGCTAAGAGAGGACAAACACCCTAAGAGCAACTAAGAGTGACATTTTTGAGGAAATGAAGCCTAGAGAGGAACATCCTGGGAGAAAGCCATTTTGAAACCAGAACTTGGAGCAGACGTAAGCCTCATGCCTTCCCAGCTAACAGAGATTTTCTGGAGACCGTTGGCCATCCTCCAGTGAAAATACCTGATTGTTGATGTGTTACCTTGGACACTTTATGGCCAAGACTGTAACTTTGTCACCAAATAAACACCCTTTATAAAAGCCAATCCATTTGTAGTGTTTTCTATTCTGGCAGCATTAGCAAACTAGAACAATCCCCCTAAAAGAGTGCTGAGTGGATATTGCATTTTGTGTACTGTGTCTTTGTTGGCCACTGTATCACCTACGGCCTTTATGGAATCCTCCCCACTGCCGGGTGAGTCTCTGTGAGCCTCTGCTGTTGTCCCCACTGTGGACACACAGCTCATAGCTAGCAGAGTCCAGACCCAGATCCAGGCTTTTGTTTTAACTCAGAAGCAAAAGACCTTTGAATTCCTTCATGAAGATGTGAGAAATTATGGGCAATGGAGCCCAAAGAACATGATCGTTTCCAGACCCAGGAGCAAACTGGCAGTGCTCTCGCCAGCTGCAGCAGGCTGGTTTGGTGGTTCAGCCAGAAACAAAGTGTGTGAGAGACCCCACACATCTCCACAGTGGCCTTCTGGCTACTCTGGCCCCACTGTGCCATCTACGCCTCCCTCCTCAAGGGGCAGTGGGTCAGCCGGGGGCCATGCACACTGAGTCCAGCATTGCTGAATCCAGAGTGCTGTACCCAGCACGTGGCCCCTGGGGATGGATCTGCTGGGCAGGTGAAGTCACCCTGTCCCCAACACAAAAACCCAGAAGTCCTAGTGTGCAAGTAGGGACATGCAGCCACGTGCCATCCCTCCAGGACCCAAGCACGGAAGTGCTCTGCTATCTTCACAACTCTGCAAGCAGCCAAGAGGAGTTGGCCCAGGTCCCCTTGTCAGCAGCCACGTGGAGGCCAGTGACACCTGGCATTACAAAAAGCCATTGACCTCTTTTGTCTTATTTTTCAAAACTTCCCAGGAACAGAGGAGTCAAAAATAATTCCTTTCTATGCCTCAGGTGGATCCTTCCATTGGGTTGATTCAGAAATAGTCTTCACAAACTGTGCTTTGGATGTGGATGCCCTATGTTTCCCTGCGTCATGTTTGTAGGAGGCAGTGCTGGGTGTCTTGCAGCTGGGGGAGTAGGTGAGGCGGTGTATTAAATGCCATGGCTTATGATAAGCTCAGCACAGATTCACAATCCCAGCTGTGGTAGTTTGGAGCTATTATATACCCCAGAAAAGGTCATGTTCTTTTAATCCATTCCTGTGGGTGCAGACCTCTCATGGGTGGGACTTTTGATTAGGTTATTTCCATTGAGATGTGACCCACCCCATTCAAGGTGGGTCTTAATCCCCTTACTGAAGTCTTTTATAAGAGAATAAAATACAAAGAAATGACATTGAGAGAAACTCATAGAGAAAAGCCCCAGAGAAGCTGAGAGGACCCACAAAAGCTGAGAGTGGAGCCACTGGAACCGGAAGCTGGAAGCAATGAAACCTCCATATGCCTTCCCAAGTGACAGAGGAGTCCCAGATGTCAGCAGCCTTTCTTCAGAGAAGGTATCCTCTATGTTGATGCCTTGGTTTGGACATTTTTGTGGCCTAAGAACAGTAATTTGTAAGTTAATAAATTCCCACTGTAAAAGCCATACCATTTCTGGTATATTGCATTTTGGCAGCTTTAGCAAACCAAAATGCCAGCCAAGTGATAAAGTAGATGGGAGTGGGGCCACTGGCTTTCTGTCCAGCCCCTCTCCCCAATGGGGATTTTTTGTGAAACTAAAAGGTGCCATTTAATTGGAACCTTTTTAAAATTTACCAGTGGGTGATGTTTGGAGAAACCACAGATATTTCCAAATATATAAATTTTTGAGTAATTTGAGAGTTTTCAATTTAAAACAGTTGCTCGGGATTGACAGGGCTGGCTGTGTGGTTGTGGGTGAGATTTTGGCTAGCTCGTGGAATCAGTGGATGACATCCCTACACATCTCTGCTTCCCTCGACTCACCTCTCATTCTGACTTCCTGTGCTGCGCTGAGCACTGTCCCTCCCAGCCTGCCTCCTGCGTGGTGTGGACTTTGCCTCTTGGCTCTGGGACCCACGTGGCATCCAGGGCTCGCTGGGTGAACTGATCTTGAATCCAGGTTAATTGGTGGAGTTGTTTTTAAAATTGCGGAAATTGGCTCATTTGCTCAATTCCTTGATCTCATTTCATCTACTCTTTGTCAGTTCTTTAGTCTGAACAGAATCCTTCACACTAGAGACTGGGGCCAAGAGCCACGTCAGCAAACAAGGCACTTAAGAAAGTATTTGTGTGCTGTCTAGAGCGATATAGAGATTATGTGGATAAACAGATGTTAGGAAATTTCTAGCAATGCATAAACGTAACGTTAGCTGGGTTTAACTTGATAAGTGATTGATTTTTTGCTAACTTTATGAGAATTCCGAAGATTCCATTCTATGTACAATTTTATTCTTTGATTTTCTTACACCCAGAACACCTCTGCCCCACTAAATGTGAACACGGCCTTGACTGCCACTTCCTACCCAGCCAGTGGAGCAAATCCTAGTACATAGATGACCCCGGGAGAACAGCACTCCTGTGTTACTTGATTTTGTTTCCTGTAAGTTTAATGACTGGCAAAATTTAAAAATACAGCTCTCAGACTCTGTTCACGTTTTTCCCTTCCTGGTGCCCTGGCTCTGTGTGAGGAATGGTGGGGACAGAGGGGTACCAGGGCGGGGCCTGCGAGAACTTGCTGTGTGCCCCGGGGCAGTGGTGCCCCCAACATGCAGCCTGCAGTGTCTGCAGTGTCCAGCCCATGCGGGGAGCAACAGGAGGGACTCAGTGTGGGCGGCCATGGACTGGTGGAGCCGGTGCTGCAGGGTGCACGCGGTAGTCTCAGCCGTGGACTGGTGGAGCCGGTGCTGCAGGGCGCACGCGGTGGTCTTGGCCGTGAACCTTCCCTGAGAGGCTCCAAACAGGGCTCGTCAGACTCAGAGGTATCAGTGTGGCTGAGGGGATCCTGTGGGCTTTGCAGCCCCGACTTGGAAACCTCTTCATGACATTTAGATGCCACTGGTTTTCCTTGCTCTACAGTTGGTCAGGAATCAAATCTGAGTCATATCATAATCGTCTTCCTTGCCATCACTGAAGAAATTGATTGAAAAGTTTCATATTTCAGAGTCGCTGCATGATAATTTTATTTAAAATGTGATTTGTTCAAACAGCTGCCTCCTTGCCACTGTTCAAAATAAAGCCTTCTCAGGATAGTGTGTTAACCCCTTCCCAGCTTTTGCCACCTGTATCAGATGTGCCAACCACGTGTTTTTTAGAGTCTGAACACTAGACTATAGATGATAAGGCAGTGTGTGTATACTATAATTGTTCAGCAGTCAATTATAAAGCCATGGAAGGAATTTGTTTTCTAATTAAGCTGCTGTGTCTGGAAGTAAATTACAGTGAACCTTCCTGGAGCACCCCCTCCCATTATCTCCACTCACCTAGCAGCCCACTGCATAAGCACGTGGCTGCCACAGTACATGTTTATATTCTGAATCCTCTGAGAGTGGCAATAAGATCCATGCTTGGAAATGAAGGCACATTTTTCAGCCCTGAAACAAAATAATGAAACGCTTAAACAGTGTTGGAAATATTAGGGTACTTGGAGAGCTTCAGGGAATCAGAAAGATGCTGAACCTCTTCCATGAGGCTGCTAGTTAGTATTCCAATCACTGGAGGCTCCAAGTGTGCCAAAAAGTTATTCATAATTAGCATCTATTGTGTAAACAGCATATTTTAAATAGCTAACAATCCAGTGTCTTGAATAAAATGAGCTGGTGTGTCTTGCTTTTTCAGAAGCTCAAATGGCAATAAAGCCCCTGCTTCCCGAACAGCAGGCTGGAAGCTGAGAGCCCTGGGCTTTCAGTTTGATTTTGGCTGTGAAACCTTCAGCATCTCATTAACTTATCTATGGTTTTCATCTCTAAGAATCCCTGTCTCATTTGAGTCCTGGGGATAATTGTGAGGAAGATGTAGGAAGAGCCAAGAAATGTTGCTTGAGAATACATGGTATCCTCTTTCTGTTGAGAATTAGGAAGCTCATATTAATAGAAACACTCGTGGAGCCATTACTATGACCCAGGGGTGGCGTTAAAGATTTTCCATATAGTAACATAGAGAACCGTTGGAAGGCAGGTACTGTCGTCATCCACACTTTAAAGATGGGGAAACTGAGGCACAGAGCAGGCAAGAGGCCTGTCCAGTATTGCACTGCTATGACAGGGAGAGCATGATCTGCCCGGCAGCCTGCTCCAGGACCCCGGCCCCGCTGTTGCCTTGCCCCTCAGCACGACTGTGGGGAAAGGAAGTAGGGTCCCCCATGGGAGGGCCCAGGCAGAGGGTCTGCTGTGGGGCCAGCGCGGCAGCCTGTGCTCGCTGCTACAAGCTCATGAGCTGTGATCAGAATTTACTCCACTGTCAAGTCGGAATCGTCGCCATGCATTATGTTTGAAAGGAACACTATCAAAGATACCAGCCTTGATTCAAAAAGTACCGTTCTCTCCAACATAAATATATTAAATCAGTGGTTGAAGGTGGCAAATCAGTAATTCATTAATGTCTGCCAGTCACTGATAAGATGAGTAATGACTCACTAGAAGCCAATTTAGAAATGAAGTGGGAAAAACAAAACCCCAAGAGATTGCACAGTGGAGAGAATGTGAGTAATTGGCAGATATGTGGAAATGCTGGAATATAACAAAATAACAAATCTGCCCTTGCCCACCCCGAGAGTAGTCATCAGTCTGCGTCTCCTTGGAGCACACCTCCAGGAGGCGAGCGGCTCTGCAGGTGGGAGGCTGGAGCTCAGGGTCCCCTGTGTGCAGACACATCCCAGCAAGGTCGTGCACAGCTTGTCGTGACCAACAAACAGAAGGAGGAGGCTTTGTGCTGAGGTGAATTGTGGACGAGCTGCCGAGGGAGAGCGCGGACAGTGTCGGAGGGCCTTGGCAAGGGCACCTGCCCACTCACAGTTTCCATTTCCCTCACAGTGGTGCCCGCATCCTGGCTTGGCCATCGAAACAGGCTGTGCAGCATGGCACGGTGCACATCAACATCTGTGGCAATTTCATCTCCTTCCTGGCTTGGTGTCCTTGCTGCCCTCCTGCATCCTAGAGACAGCGTGAGCATCTGGAGGTCTCTCCTGGGCACCCCAGCCCGGCGGCAGTTCAGGGAGGCAGTTGGTGTGGCAGCAGCTTTCCTTCACCGTAGCAGGCTTCCAGGCGGCTTAGAGGGGCAAAGACCTCCACGAGTCTGAGAGTGCGCCTGGCCAGTCGCCTCGGATTGTCCTTTCCAGGGACAGCTTCGGCCTCCTGCAGTCAGTGTCCCTTTCCTGGCAGTCACGTGACCAAGGGAGCAAGGCCCTGAAATAATGCCTCAGCCCCACTGTTGTAAACATCTTCCCTCCTTTCTCAGCCCACCCTGCCTTCTCTTGGTTGGTTGGTTGGTTTTTACCTTTCTTTGAGAGTTTCTTGTTCACATTCCATCTCCAGTGTTGATTCTCTTCTGAACAGCGTCTGGTGGTGGCCCTGTTTGATTCTAGCAGAAGATTGCATTGAGCAGTCCAGCCATGAGATCCATCTAGGCAGGGCTTCCGTTGCAGTGCTCCGAGCACATGTACGTACCTGGCTGGCTGGTGATCCCCCCTGGAGAAGCCCTGGGCAGGAATTCGCCCTTCTAGCCCCACTGCAGCCCAGTCAGGGAGCCACAGTCTCCTCTCCCTCTCAAAGGAAGTTGCATAACTTGCTCTGAGTCACACAGGTCATGCCAGGCCAGGCTTCCATCTGCCCTGAGTCATCTGCCCTGCCTGGCTCTGCGGCGCCCCCCATGCAGGGCCCACCCCAATCCATGGAGTGCTGTCTGGTTCTGGCCTTTTCAGAGAAGGAGCCTACCCATTCCCTGTGACTATGTCATCTTCTGATTCAGAAACCAAGTCAGGTATGAGATGCCAATTCCTAAGAGGCACATCTGATTTTCTAAGCTTAAATGCAGGTATATACCATGCATCTGTTTCCTGGGCCTTCCATCCATGCACTCATTTATCGATTCATCCATGCACTGAACAACTCTTTCTCAAGGACTCACTGTGTGCTGGGTCTGCTCTAGCCTCTGGGCAGTGATAAGACATTTACGGCCCCTGCTGTCATTGAACTGATGTTCTATGAAGGGGCAACATCAGCGTGTAGATAAGCAAGTTATAAAATCACAACAAGACATAAAATAGCATCCTCTTGAAGGATGGCATGTGAACTGAGAGGCAGAAGGCCAGAAGGAGCTGGCCGGGCAGGGGTCAGGATGGCCTTTCAGCAGTGGCCGGTGCTAAGGCCCTGAGTGAGGGGCAAGCCTGGCCTCTGTTCCCAGCGTAGCCCCCAAAAGAGAGCATGTACAGGGTTAGTGTTTATAATTAACACAACTAATTCAGGGGTTCTCCCAGTCTGCTTCTGATTACTACATCAAATGGGGAAGCTGAAGCACTTAGGGATGTGGGTGTGGCCCAAATCAGAGATGGAGCCAAATTATTTTCAATTACCTTTCCATGTAGTGAATCAGCAGGTGTCTGAGTGCTAGCTGGGTGCCATGGCATGATGACAGGAGAAATCCAAGCAAAAGCATAATAAATGGTATCTTCCTCAAGGAGCTCAGAAATCGGATCAGTGGACTTGGGCTGACATCTGTAAAACCCTCAGCAATTAGGACGGAGCTCTGCAGCCCTGTCCCTGGAGTTCAGGGATTGGCCTAATGCACCGCGCAAGTGGGGCCATCTGTTCGGTCTCCTGCCCCCCCTGGCACAGGGCCCAGCTGGCATGCAGTGGGTAGGCAGTAAATAACTGAGTGGACAGTGACTCCTGAGCTCCCAGGGCCCACTTCCTGGAGGGGAGACCATGAGCTGTGCTTTGGAGAGGGGTGAAGGGAAATACAGGGGGGCTCTGCTCTGTCGGGCAGGGGTGTGACTGCCATAGCATTCCATCCATGGGAGCTGGTAGAGCAGAGCTCGAGTCATGCGCTTTTGTGTGCAAGAGGGGGGTGGGCACAGCCTGAAAGCTGAGGGGAGGCCTGTGGCTCTTATCTGGAAAACATGGTCAGGCAGTCCTGCTGGCAGACAGGTTTAAGAGCAACCCAGAAAAGATTTGGTGTGGCTGGAGGTCGTGCGCTGCACACCTCCGAAGGCTTTACCTGTGCTGCTGTGCATGCAGCAGAATGCCACCTCCTCATTCTGCGGGGCCAGCAACCGCCTTGCCTGGACAGGGTGCGCAGGGTGGCACTGAGCAGCTGCGCCAACGGAGATTCGGTTAGTCACCAACCATGCAGAGTGGAGTGGCACAGTGCAGAACGTTCTCAGAAACTCAGGACTCGCTGCTTCCAAGTGAGACCTGGTCAGCACTAGCAGTGCCGCTATCTAGCACAGTGAGAGTGAACTAGGAGCTTGGCCAGGTTCAGACAACTTTGAGGTGGGTCCAGTACCAGGACAGAGGTCTTGACAGGCTGAGGAGCTAAATGTACATTATCAGAATGATGTGTGTGGAGCTTCACAGTGGTCCAGAAAAATCACAGGCACAAGTATGGGATGGGGGGAATCTGGTATAACACCAGCCCCCGTGCAGAAAGCCAAGGGGGTTCATTGGCTGTGAACTTGATTTGAGCCTTTGGAAAGATTGTACCAAAAACTGAAAGGTCCTGGAGGAGGGATATGGTGGCCCATCTCTGACTCGATTGGGACTTTTCAGCTGTTCTTCAAGAGGATGTGGCAGGACAGGACACGGACGTGTCAGGTGACAGTCCCTTTAAGGAGCTGGCGATGAGAGAAGAGTGTGGATGACATGGTGACCGTGCTCCAGTCGTCAAGGTCGGGGCAGAGCCAGTGTACTATCCATGTGGTACCAGGTGTGAGCCTCGGAGCCGCCGGGTGGAAGTGTCAGGGAAAGAGAGCTCGGTGTGATGAACTTCCAAATCATCAGAACTGCCCTGAAGTAAACTGGGCACCAGGACGCCTGTCTGTCTGGGGTTTGCAAGCGCCCACTGGGTCAAGGTGCAGGTTCGGAGGAGGCAGCTCCCGCCGCAGGAGGTTAGAAGGCTGCAGGGCCTCCGCGGTGCCTCCAGCCCCGGGGGATTTCATGTTCGTGATGCCAGGGGAGGAAAGAAACATCTGACTTTCGAGTTGGAAAAACTTACTGGCTTAATAGGAGGGAAAGGATTATGGGAAGGAAGCCAGTTTAACACCCCAAAGTAGAGTTTTAAAATAGCTGTAGCAGAATTCAACAGCACATCAGCAAATGGTCCTCTCCTCTTCTTTTGGGTTAAAGCAGGAAAAGTGCCATCTTGGAAACAAAGTGAAATTTACACAGTTGATTTTTCAAATGTCATCTGTGTGTCCAGTTAAAGTTGTTTTTTGTTTCCACTGTGTGTTTTGACAACTTTGAAATATAACTTAACATGCTTATTTTGAGGTTACAGTGCAGTGATTATCACCACAATCTAGTTTTAAGCATTTCTGTCACCCTCAAAAGATCCCCACTCCCAGCTTCGGACAGCCGGTAATCTTCCTTTCTCTATAGATCTGTCTTTTCTAGACATTTCATATAAATGGGATCATTCATTGTGATCTTTAGTGTCTGGCTCATTTTACTTTGCATAATGTTTTAAGTCCATCCATGTCATATCATGTGTCAGTGTTTTGTTCCTTGTTGAGTAGTATTCCATTTTATTTATCTGTTAATCTCTTGATGGACATTTGAGTTGTTTCCACTTTTTGGCTCTCGTGAGTGATGCTGTTTTGAATACTTATGTGCAAGCCTTTGCATGGACATATATTTTCATTTCCTTTGGGTAAATAACTAGGAGTGAAATTGCTATGTATAATTTTAGGAACCTACCAAATTATTTTGCAAAGTGACTGAGCCATTTTACATTCCCAACAGAAATGCAGGAGGGTGTGTTTCTCCACATCCTTGCCAACATTTGTTATTATCTGCCTTTTTGTGTATAGCCTTTCTAGCAGGTATGAAGTGGGAGCTCGTGCTGGTTTTGATTTGCATTTCTCTAACTGCTAATGATGTCGAGTATTTTTTCACGTGCTTATTTGCCATCTTACATCTTCCTTCTAAGGTCAAGTATCTGTTCAGATCTTTTATCCATTCTTCATTTGGGTTGTTTGTCTTATTATTATTGCATTGTAAGGGTTCTTTATATATTTTTGGATACAAGCTCTTTATCATTTATATGGCCCTGAGGCCGTTTACTAGGTTACAAACATGAAAATGTACTATTTGTAATTTAGATTGCTCATAAAATATTGTGATCTTTATGTTAAACTGAGAAGTTCAGTTTTGGGAAGGGAATTACAACAGTTCTCATTTAACTTACTTTTAATCTTTTTTGTTTCAATTTTTTGTATGTGTGTGTGCCGGTTTGGATGTATTATGTCTCCCAGAAAAAGCCATGTTCTTTGATGCAATCTTTTGGGGGCAGACATATTAGTGTTGATTAAGTTTGAACCTTTGGATTAGGTTGTTTCTGTGGAGATGTGACCCACCCAACTGTAGGTGATAACTCTAATTAGATAATTTCCACGGATCAGCGTGGGCCTTGATTAGTTCACTGGAGTCCAGTATAAGCTCAGACAGAAGGAGCTCGCTGCTGCAACTTACAGAGACATTTTGAAGATGGCTGTTGAAAGCAGAATTTTGCTGATTCTTTGGAGGTACTAGCCCAGAGTTTGCCCCAAGAAGCTGACACAGAGACATTTTGGAGCATGCCATTTTGAGACGCAACCTGGGAGCAAACAGATGCCAGCCAGGTGCCTTCCCAGCTAACGGGGGTTTTCCAGGTGCCAATGGCCTTTCTCCAGTGAAGGTACCTTATTGTTGATGCATTACCTTGGACACTTTATGGCCTTAAGACTGTAACTGCATAACCAAATAAACCCCCTTAATAAAAGCCAATCCATTTCTGGTGTATAATAGGAAAACAACTGTATTTACCAAGCTCTTACCACCAAGATATTACTGTGTTCCACTCCTCTACCTTCTTTTGGGGTCATATGGTATTTTATTCATTTTGTCAATAAAGTGACTGAGTCTCAGAGCTCATGGTCACACAGCTGGAAGTGGCAGAGCCAGGGTCTTCAGGGCCAGGTCCCTCTAAGTCCATCTCCTTCTCTGCACTGCCTGTAACCGTAAAGGATTTAGCATCGCAGCGTTCTGCAGGCTCACGGGGTGGGGATTTAGGGGCAGGAAAGGAAGGGTTTAGGAGGGAGGTGGCACGAGCTCCGGCAGATGGAAGTGGACACAACAAAATGCAGGGCGGAGGGTGGGTTAGCACAGCTGGAGCCAGGTCCGGAGCTGCAGGAGGAGGCTCACACGATGCCCGGTGCCCCCGACAGGAAAGCCACAGAGGGAAACTGTCCTCAAGAACAACAAACACAACCCGGCTGTGTTTGGAAACTGCTGTTTCTGCAGGGAAGAAAGAGAATTTACAACCAGACTATTGGCCCATGTGCTCGGTTCAAGCTGTGGCATGACCTGGCATATCAGAATTCTTTTCAGACTAGACTAGAAAGAATAGGCTTGGCTCCGGAACTATCAGGGGAAGCTGCTGGAAATGTCTGTGGAGGCAGTGGCAATGCTACAGAGGCGTGTGCTGCTGAGGCAGGCCAGCCCTGCTCCATCCCGCTTCCAAACCCCCTCCACACCTCCAGCCTTCCTTAGAGCAGATTTCCACCAGGAGGCTCCCTGCCGAGGGTGCTCAGACATCTGGAGAGAGGCACCCAGAAGGTGGCAACGCCTCGGAGGAAGAGCTTCCTGGGATTCTTCTGGACTCTCTCCCTTCCCCTTATTTTAGAAGCTGCTTTTCCCAAACGTGACAGGCTTTTTAGCAGCTTCTCAAAGAGCTCTGCTTGAAGGAGACTTTTCCCACATGGCTCCTGCAACTGCGAACCTCCCAGTAAAAGGTTCAGCCTGAAGATAAGCTTGACACGGGGGAGTCAAAAGAAAGGCAGCTTTCTCAGGAAATGCTTCAAAAATAAACAGAGGCTCAGATTATTCACTTCTTCAGGGTTTTGGAGATCTGCAATATTTAATAAAAAAGAATCTGTTTTTCATTGTGCCACGAACATGTTGAATAAGCAAATGCAAAATTACTCCTTTCTTTTCTTTGATCCATTTCTCACTTTGATTTTCTGTCTGCGGCCCCAGAGGGGCTGCTCCACTCCTGCGTTTTCCTGGTGCGATTGTTGTTGATTGGGGGAGGCAACAATTTATCGTGCTGTAATCAAATCAGTAAAAGCAGATTATCTCCAGTGCTAAATTGACTCCTGCTCACCTCGGAGCTGCAGAAATAGCATTTTTTTGTAGATACATAAAAATGTAGATATAAAACGTAGATGCAAATGTAGACACAAATGTAGATGCAAATGTAGATACAAAATGTAGATACATTTTTCTACATTTACTTGGCAAGTAAAGATTAGCAGGATTCTCTTCAGTGGCGTTTATTAAAAGTAAAAAGAAAAGGGATCTGAGGGGATTGCAGCTCTTCAAATTTAAACCACTTAATTAACAGACAGAGCACAGAGTTTTAAAAATCATTAGAAAGCAGACTGCTTGCATGGTTTTGTGAAAACAGCTTTTTTAGAGATAGCATTATGTAATTTTCTGATTTCTAACATTAGAAATGGTTCACCATCAAACCATTTTGATAACCCTGAGCCAATATCTCCCTGGAGAAATTATCAAGAGTTTCATTTAAGTCGATGTTTTTTAAACTCCAGGTCATGATTTCTTAGTGAGTTAAAATAAAAAAAAAATAGAAAATATCAGTTTGTCTCATAAGGGAGAGCATTCTTTGGCTCTGTTGCTTGAATATGTTTATGGGATTGTATATGCATGTGTATCAGGTCACAATGTAAAATGTGTTTTTTGCCAGGAGTCATGACCAGACAGTTTGAAAGCTTCTTATTTAGATGGCTTGGCTCTACTGTATTTGAGTCCCTGGGCATACTGACCCCTGAGTGTCTGTGCTTTAGCTGTCGTCAGGGCTGCTAGCACTCAGACAGCCGCTTCCTGTTTGTAGTCCTGAATCCCTTGCTCTGCCACCTGCCTAATACCATATTGTGTTTCCAGTAAAGCCTCCCCTTTCTAATTAGAGATGTTGCTGATACATACATCAGCTGCCTCTTCTTCTTATTGAAGAAATCATTTTGATGACTTATTACCATTTTGCTTTATAGAAAAAGCCCCTGCCCCCCTTGACCATGTGCTTTGACCTTCAGAACTGCAGAAGGACAGATCAACCAGGACTGACTCCTTCCTGTGAAGTGAGGCAAACCTTTTATCATCAGGGAAAGGCAACTCATTATCTCCAGGAATGCCTTTTGACTTGGCATCTATTTGTTTGCATGGCAGCATGGCTCTAACAATTGTCTTTTTGTTGGATTTGCAAGGTGTATCGTGTTCATCCTTTTCCTGTCAGCCTTTCTGTATCCTTATACATCTTTTTAGCAGGATATAGTTTGCTTTTGTTTTGTTTCACTTTTTAAAATCTAGGCTGAGAATTGTTAACTTCAATTGAACTATGAGGTCTGTTTACATTTATAGTGCCATAATTGACATATTTGGGTTTAAGTCTACTATCTTATTTACTTCTTCTTTTCTATCCCTTTTTTCTTCTCTGTTGCCATCTTTTGGACCGATTTTGGAGTGAATTTGTTACTCCTTTATCCCCTGCTGTTGGCTTGTTTGGTTTATATCCTTTTACCACAATTTAAATGGGTCCTCTAATGTAATGGTCTACTTGTATTTTCTCTTTGCAGGCCACGTAAAGTCTCTGTCGGATATCCTTTGTTTTTTGCTTTGTTTTGTTATGTTTATTTGTTTTGTTAAAGCTCCTTTAAGAATATAAAAACCATTCTTAGCTCATGGGCCATACAAAAAGATCACTGGTTGGAGTTGGCCCATGGGCCACATTTTTGGCAACCCCTGCTTTAGAGACTATGACATGTATCTCAAACTTATTAAAATCTTATAAGTTAGTTCTTTACCACGTCCCAGACAATGCAACAACGGTAGAACACTTTAACTCCATTTACTCACCTACTGACTTATATGTAATTGTTGTCAATTTGTTTCTCTAAATATTTTGTCTCTGTAAACATTACTGCTATTTGCATATTTGCATTTTCTATTTTTCTCCGCATCTCAGAACTTCCCTCTGAGGTAGTTTTTCTTCAACTTACAAAATTCCCTTTAGTGCAGGTCTGCTGATAAAAAAATTCTCTGAGTTTTTGTGTTGAAAATGCCGTAATATCTTCTCCATTTCCTTTTACAATTTTAACTCAACATTATTAAAGTATAGCTTATATTCAATAAAATACATCCATTTTAAGTGTACAGTTTGATGAGTTTGACAGATTTATATACCCGTGGAACTACCACCACTATCAAGAATATATCCCAAAAAGGTCCCTTGTGCCCCATTCCAGTTAATCCCTCTGTCTCAGCCCCTCATTACAGGTAACCGTAAATCTAGTTTTTCTCTGTATAGATTGGATTTGCCTTTTCTGGAGCTTCATATAAATAGAATCCTAAAGTATGTGTTCTTTTGTGTCTGGCTTCTTTTGCTCAGTATATTGCCTTTGAGATTCACCCATGTTATTTGCATACAAGTCTTTCTGTTGACATATGTATTCATTTCTCTTGGATATGATAGGTACGTTTAACTTTATAAGAAACTGCCTGTTTTCCAGCCTGGTTTATTATTACATTCTCATAGTAGTCTACAAATGTGTCTCTTGATCCATATCCAAACCAATACTTGTTGTTCTTGGTGTTTTTAATTTTAGCTATTCTAATGGATGTATAGTGCCATTTAATTGTGGTTTTAATTTTCATTTGCCAAATGACTAATGATGCTGAGCATCTACTGACATGCTTATTGACCATTATTCATTAGCATACTGTGTGTTCAAGTCTCTTGCCAATTTTCTAATTGTGTTGTTTGACTTCAAGAGTCCTTTATACATTCTGGATACAAGTCTTTGTCATGTCTATATATTGTGACTGTATTTGCTCAGTCTGTGGCTTGTATTTTCATTTTCTACAGCAAAGTCTTTTGAAAAGCAAAAGTTTTTCATTTTGATGAAGTCTGGTTAATTTTTTTCTTTTGTGATTTGTACTTTCTGTGTCCTAAGAAATCTGCCTATTACAGGGTTGAAGAGTTTCTCCAACTTTTTTTCCAGAACTTCCTATAAGTTTATGATCCTTTTCAAGTTAATTTTTGCATATGGCGTGCAGTAAGGGTCAAGGTGCATTCTTTTCCATATAGATATGTGGAAAAGATTATCCTTTTCCCATTGAATTATCTTAGTACCTTTGACAAAAATTATTTGACCATTTTTGTGTAGGTCTGTTGTTCTACTATATTACATTGATCCTGTTGATTTATTGTAAGACTATTCTTTGTCTAAATTTTAGAATCAGCTTATCAGTTTCTACCAAATAGCTTGCTGGGATTTGATTGGGATTGTATTGAATCTGTAGGTCATTAAAGGCAATTTACCATCTCAATACATTGAATCATCTGACCAATGAACATAATTTGTCTTCATTTTTTGTCTTTGAAATTTTATCTCACAACACTTTTTAGTTTTAGCTGTACAGGTCATACAAATATTTTGTTAAATTAATTGCAGTTTTCCAGTTGTTTAATGCTAGTATATAGAAATGTAGTTGATTTTTGTATGACCTCATATCCTCAAACCTTGCTAAACTCATTTATTGGTTCCTTTAGCTGCTTTGTAGATTCTGTAAGTTCTATGTACATAGTTACATTGTTTGAAAATAAATGCAGTTTCAACTTCCTCCTTAAAGATTTTCTTACATCTTTATTACAGTGTCTTTAGTTTCTTTTCTTTCTTTATTGCAATGGATAATACCTCCAATGTAATGTTAAATAGAAGTGATAAAATTGGGCATTCAAGTCCTGATCTCAATTAAGTGTCAGTTAAGGGGGAAAACACCATTCTTACAGTATTAGGATAATGTGAGCAGTGAAATTTTCATAGATAACCTTGTATCAGGTTGAGAAAGTTCCCTTCTGTACCTTCTTTTTAGAGAATTTTCATCATGAATTGGTATTGAATTTTGCCATGCTTCTTCCACATTTGAGATGATTGTACAATTATTCCCCTTTATTCTTTTAATATAGTAAATTACATTGTTGACTTTCAAATATTAAACCAGCCTTGCATCTGTGATGAACTCCACTTGGTCATGGTGTATTATCCTTTTGATAGTTGCCAATGTTTTGTTGGGGACTTTTACCTCTGTGCTCAGGAGGGAGAATGGTCTTCTCCCTGCTCCGTGGGCCAACATCCTCTCTCCCCAGCAGGTCTGTATCTTAGCTTTGGTGATGGGCCCTCTGGTGGGCTCCTTCTTTGGGTCCTCTCCCTTGGCCCTGAAGGCAATAGCTTCTTTCCATCGTCTTTAGAGTTCTCCTTTGCCCTCCTAGTAGTTAATCTCCATTTTCTAGCTAACATGTTCTACATTAGAGTTTTTCTGTTTGATCTGGTGGTGTGGCTTTGTCTCCTGGCTGGACCCTTACTAATGCATGTTCCTTTGCGGGGTATGTGCCTTTTTTCCTCTGGCTCTTTTAAAGGTTTTCTTTATCTTGGCTTTTGGCAGTTTTAGCAGTTTGGGGCAGAAAGCCTTTGTGGGCTTCTCTGTGTTTTTCCTGCTTTGGGTTCATAGCATTTCTTGGACTTGTGCCTTGACATGCTCCACCTCAGCCATTATACAATGTACCTTTGAACATCGCATCTGTTCCATTCTGTCTTCTCTCCTCTGTACTCCATCATGTGTACTTTAGTTATTCACAATATCCACTCTATTTCTTACATACTTTTTCTTATGTTCCAATATTTTGTCTCTCTGTGCTCAATTCTGAGCTGTTAATTCCATCCATTGTATTTTTAAGTTTTTGGAGTTCTACAGTTTCCAGTTTTGTCCCGACCCGCGGGACGATCAACGAGAGCTCTAAGTCCTGCGAGGGAAGAATGGTATGGGACAAGAGACACGAAGAACGACAACAAGACAGGATTCTGATCAAGCTGCAAATTTTTATTGAGAGAGCAGAGCATATATACTCTAGGAGAAGAGGGGATGGCTAGCAAGGACGGGTGGCGGTTTAGGATTGGTGGTAGGATTGACGGCTGCTGTTGCTAGGGTGGATGGGAGATAAGAGGTTAGCACTTATGGCGCGAACTACTTCCGTAAAGAAGGCTGAGGACAACCCAAGATGTTATTACATCAGCCCTGGTGGCCATGTTGCACTTTCAAGGCACAGCCGGAGGCGGACTTCACACAAGCTACCTTAATCGTCCCCAACACAGTTTTTTAATAGTTCCTTGTTTTATGCCAAAATTTTTCACCCTGTACTTGCTTAAACATATTAAACACCATTACTGTGAAATTGAGGTTTGATGTTGCCATTATCTGAATCCTCTGTTGATATCTTTCTCTTGTCAGTTGGTTTTTGTATGTTTGTTTAGTCTTGTGGTGTTTTGTTTTGTCTTGTTTTGTTTTGTATTTGAGCATATAGTCTAGTTTCCTTATAATTGTCTGGAAATTTTTGATTGAATGATGGAAATTGAATACGAAAATTGTACACTCATGTACAATGGTACAAATTGTACGTTGATGTATTCTTCTACCGAAGAGATTTTTGTTTGCTTCTAGAAAGCAGCTGGACTGGAGACACTTAGGATCCCAGGTTACCTTAATCTACTCCAAGATTTGGGATGAGTTGAGGCTGGGCTTCAGACCCTGTGAGGTCGGGATTCACTCCAGTTCTTCCTTACTGCTAGTGTAGAACCTTTAGGGTCCCAACCCAAAGCCCTTGGGAGTTTTGCCAGGGCCCCTTTGCCTGGGCAGCCCCTGAACTCCAGTTTTGTTCTCCAGTCCAACGAGCCTGGCTTGCTCTGCTCAGTTTCTCTGACTCCCAGTTCTGCTTATGGAATCACCAGATGTCTCCAGGAGAAATGGAGCCCCACACGGCAGGCTCGAGGCTCTGGACTTCCCTCCTCTCCTGGGTCATGGCCCCACAGTTCCTCACAGCCTTGCTCACATGATTTCCCCCAATGTACCTGCAGCCGTTTTTGTTGTTCTTAGTGGGAAAATTGTCTGAATCACCTGCTCAGCCATTGCCACACCCCTGAAGATTCACATGTATTATTTAGGACCTCGGGGACTCCAGCCCTTTAGAGAACATCGCAGTACAGGAGAGTGTCTTCAGGTACCACACGGGAAACTGCAGTTCGAAACCTGCAAGCCCTTCTATATTTATAAAAACGTGATTTGATTTCCAACCTTGCTTTCTTGCTTGTTTTCTCATTCACTTTTCTTCTGGCCACTCAGACATAACTCTGCAGCCCAGTTAAGAGAAAAGCTTCTCTGGCTATAAAATTGAAAACTATCCACATTCATATCATATATTATAGTTTATATACTACAGTTTCCATGCACACTAAAATGGACTTTATAATCACTTAAAATCTGTGGATGGCTAGAATATAAGACACCGTTTAAGAAATTCAGATAATATTAAAACTTGTTGAGTTGTCATCATTTTAAATAAAGAGAGATTGGAAAAGAATCATGGATATGTGCCTTGGTTTGGTTTGGGAGAATGTCAGCATATGAAAAAAATCTTCTCAGTCTCACAAGAATGTATCATCTAGTGCAGTATTTCTTGGTGCTAGTTTCAAATAGTTTCACCTTGAAACAATTATATTTTACATTGAAAAAACATGTGTGTAAATATTTTTAGTATATATGTGTATATATAGTTTCAGTGTGGAGTTATTGATTGAGGAAATGAATGTGCAAATGATACACATATAAACATATGTAAGGGTTCCTTTCAAACTTTGTGGACTCTTCCTCCTTATCCCAGTCCCACAGGCTGAGAACCACTCGTCTTGTGGCATTTGACTTACCAGATCTCTAACCGCTGTGCACTGACGTGGGTGTTCAAAAGTTACCTTTAAAAGAAATTGCTAGATTCATCTCCCATAGTTCTTTGTCACAAAATATTTCAAAGTAATGAATTCTTTGCATTAAGTAAACGGACCTGTCCAAGGTTCTCTATGCCAGCATTTTCATAATTGTCATTTAAAGTAAAAGTGTATCCTATTTTAATAGAATATGAAGGGAGATGATCTAAACTTATAAAATATTGCATTATTAAAATATCTTCCCTTTTCAAAAAAACTTACTTTTCTTAAAAAAATACATATTTCTTTATTATGTAAGTAGTATGCTTTCAGCACAGATATCTTATTAAATACAGATAAGTGAAAAGAAAATTAAAATCATCCATCATCTACTCCATACACTTGGATGTGTTACCTTCCAGACTTTTTTTCTACATGTATTTGTGTTTTATCTGACAGAAATGTTGCATCCCTTTTCAGAGTGAGTTACTTCAGTGCATTTAAAATTATTCAGTTTTGCGCATAGAGAATGCCTGGAGGAGTGGCCTCCCAAATGTTTCTGGTGCTTTTTAGATGTTGGTCTCTGGGACATGTATTATCCTTGTTTCCTTTCATTGCTGAGTATTGTCCGTGGTCTGTACCATTTTCTTGGAAGCCGTGGTTGATCACCTGACGTCTCGTTTATGGGAGTCATTCATCACCTGTCAGGCATGTCTTGAGCCGCTGATATACAGTGGACACCTGAGCCAAGCCCTAGGGTTGCAGGGTGGAGAGCGTGGGCTTTGCCTGCAGAGAGCTCATCTAGTTGAGGGCATGGCCTGGGCAGCGGAGTCGTTTACAGCAAAGCCGCTCACAGAGTTCCATGGGGACATGGAAGCATCCTGGCAGGACCCCTGGGAGGGGGCGGAAAGAGGCACCGTGGGAATGTCTTCCCAAAGGAGGTGAAGCTTGAACTGAGTGTTAAGGATTGATAGGTGTTCCATCAGTCACGAGGGACAGAAGGATGGGCCAACCAGACCTGATCTAGTTTGGTGTTTGAGGAATGACATGTTTAATATCAGTAAAACATGAAATATGGAGAGAAACAGGAAGTGATGGAAAGAATGTAGATATGTTCAGATTGCAAATTCTATATTACCACTCATGCCATTTGGTTTTCTGGAGAGCAGATTTGGTTGTTTTTGTGGGGTAAGGTTTTTGATTTTTTAGTTTGTTTTTCCCCTGGAAAAAACAAGGCACCTACAGGTATTTGGCAGAAGAGAACTCTAGGAGCAAAGATGGAGGAGACTGAAAAGAGTGGGAGGGGAGAGGCAGTGGAGGCTGTGTGCCTGCCCTCTCAGCAGGATGGCAAGGTTTTGGGTGCTCTCCTGCTTACCAAGTTAGATGCAGTCTGTGCCTTCTTTACCAGATAAGGGGTCTCAGTTGTCAAGAAGGTGACACCTAGACTGGGGCCATAGGCAAAGTCAAGTGAGAAGCTCCTAGGGTAGGGAACATGGTGCTGGTTGTAAAGATGGCAGTCAGGGTGTTGGCAGGCTTGGAGAAGAATACGGTGTCTGAGGAAGAGTTGACCTAGCCCTTGAAGATACTCACAGAACTTGGAGTTTGGATGCTGAAGTGTGGCTAACCTGTAGCAGGGCCAAGGGGCTCTGGAAGAGTCCTCACTGTTAACAAAGATGTTGCAGTCCAGGAGGCTAAACACCAGCAAGAAACTGAAAGCTGGAGGTGAGCCCATTGTTTTGTGGAAGGTAAAACTGAATCCCAGTGGAGACAGCATGGTGAGGATTTTGAGGTGACATGTGTTTTTCAAGAAGATATCTGCTGGATAACTGCCGCGTCTACTTTTGAAGTGCTATGCGTTCTATTTTAGTCCCTATTTTGCATACAGGGTTAGCCTTAGTGACTCAGAAAGGAGAAAGGAGATGCCAGGATTCTCTTGCCACAGCACAGCTGGGCCTAGAGTTTGGATTTTCTCATCTCCCAAATTAATGATCTGTTCCCAAACTACAGCTTTTTGTACTTCTCTCATAAAAATTAGTCCTTGATTAGTACTTTGGATTTAACTTTTAAAAGAACCGTCTTGTTTATTAATGAAACCCTTTGGAGGTGCAGAGAAACTTCTGGAATGAAATGTGATCTTGCTGGGTGGTTCCTCCCACAGGTCCTGCTTCAGTGGTGGGTAGTTCACCTGGTCTTAATGTGGTCTCTGCAGTGGGTGGGCTTTGACATTCTTTTAGGATCTGTTATGGAAAGAAATCAGAAATAATTTCTGAGGTGATTTAATTCTGAATGTCATAGAAAGGGAGGGAACTTGAACTCCTTTCTACCTTTCTCATCCCAAGTAGGACCAGCCTGCTGAGTGGGGAAGCCAGGTCTTGGATGTTAATTGATTAGTTGGATTGATTTCTAGATCTATCTGAAATCTTTTAGCTGATGGCTTTGTCTGTTTT
Organism: Bradypus variegatus; assembly: GCA_004027775.1. Lineage (NCBI taxonomy): Eukaryota > Metazoa > Chordata > Mammalia > Pilosa > Bradypodidae > Bradypus > Bradypus variegatus. Next base: position 79,212 of record PVKY010000033.1, on the reverse strand, counting down.
CACTATGAGCTTAGTAAAAGAGATCAGTGGAGACTTTAGTTTCAGGTACAACAGTGGGAGTGTGGCTTTGCATCTGTCTGCACAAGATAGGGATTTTAAAAACACAACCAAATGCACACTGACCTGACAGAGAATTGGTCTCTGTTCATTCCAGTGGTTCATCATCCAGCGGCAGTAAAGGGCTGGAGAGCCAGTCCCTGCCTCCATCTCAGCAGCAGCCCCCATTGCTTTTTTAGCTATTTTTTATATTTATTTTTTATCATGATAGCATATATGCAAATATATAAAACATTCAATTTTCTACGTTAACAACTTTTAAGTTTATAATTTAGTGGTGTCAATTTATATCCCACTGTTATGTTGCCATCACCACCTCCTACTATGAAAACTTTCTTATCCCTCCAAACTGAAACCCTATCCCCATTTAGCAGTAACTCCCGATTTCTCTTCTACCCCAGCCCGTTCTCTATTTTCTGACCCTGAATTGGCTCATTCTCGATATCTCTTACAAGTGGAATCAAACAGCATTTGTCCTTCTGTGTCTGGCTTCCTTCACTTAGCGTCGTGTCCTCCAGATTCACCTGTGTTGCAGTGTGGATCCAAACTTTATTCATCTTTACGGCTGAGTAATATTCCAATATCCGGCATGTTTTTTGTGGATACGCTCGTCCCTGATGGACACTTGAGTTGTTTCCACTTTCTGCTGCTGAGTGATGCTGCAGCACCTTGTTTCCTGGACTGCAGTGTTCTTGTAACAAGGGATCAGGCCCTGAGAAACCAGCCCGAGTCCCATAGTGGTGCACTCCGGTTCAAGATTCACTGGCTCACATTAGTGACATGTTTGGTCCAGCTTTGGGAGGAGACCACGGCCAGCGAGTCCATCTTTGATTCAGGCTTGTCCTTGCATGTTCCCCAGTGGAGCATGGTCATGGCCCAGCCTGCTGTGTCTGGGCTCCCACCCAAGGGTGCTGTCCCCGCGAGTTCATGGCCCCAGCTTCCCCCGGTGCCAGAGAGCTCCAGGAGGCAGAGCTGTTGTTGTTTCTAAACTTTGATCTTATAAGCTTATAAGAACAAGAGAGAGAATCATTGCTATCATACGTTGAGATTTTCCCTTCTGATGGCCTTGCCTGGTGTGTGTTTCATGTAATTGTGGCCATAACGTATTTGTCTTGCTTCTGGACTGAATGTTACAAAACCAGCATTTCCCCATGTTGTTATAATGTTCACAGACAACAGTTTCATGGCTTGTGGGCATCTTGCTGTGGTCGCCCATCGTTTCCCTGACCATGTGTCTGTCATTGGTCTCTGGGTCACTGCTGCCTTGAACTGTTTAATCCACACTCACTGAGACTTTAGGGCACCTGGGGTCCCCATTCGGCATCTCTGGTGTAACCCGAGTCCCGGCAGGGAGGTGGCTGAGGTGGAGCCCCCAGGCCCTTTCCTGAGCTTTGTGTGTGCGTCCTCCAGAAGGACGGTGCCCACTCACAGCCCCGGGCATCCTGTCTGAGTGGCCACAGTAGCTTATTTGGGCTTTTTCTTCACGTGGATACGCTTGTCCCGCAAAGAGGTCAAAGCACATTTCCCTCACACTTGGAGCATCTTTGGGAAAGGACCGCGAGCTTATCGAGGTGCCCAGTCCTTGGACGTGCTTCCTGTGGCCTTGTTTGCATAAGGGGTGCCTGGCCCTGCCGTCCTGGCCTGGACCGTGCAGGTGTGAACCCTGGAGTCCGGGCCTGGGTAGGTTTGTGCTTCCCGGGGAAGAGATTAATGTTAACAGGAAGAGAGAACCTGTGGTAAGGCACGTAGGAGCAGCCTTTGCTGAAATGTGTATCCCTTACATGCTTTAGCCATTTGTATGTTGCTGATTCTAGACAACAGCGTTTCAGCTGTACCACCCAGGGCTCCTGTGCCCACACTGCGTCCGGCCGCAGGCAGCAGCTGCCCCCAGGAGGGCCCGAGCTCCCAGCCGACCCGCTTTGTACTGGCTCCATTGTTGACAGTCTTGGGCATCATTTTACTAGAGGGTTTTCAGTACATGAGTTTCTCCTCTCCAGCTGCGGGGCCCAAGGCACACCTGGGTGTCAGGGACTCCATGTCTTACCTTGTGACTCCCTCTCGGTGCCCTCTCCTGCTCCCTATTTCCTAGGGATGGAGGTGGCAGGGGAAGCTGGGGTGCACTAGCGCTTGAGGCCACAGGCGGGAACTCTGATAAAATGCCTTCCTGCGCTGTTTGTCAAGCAGCCCAGCACCCCTCTCTTCCCCTCTGCTGTGGGGAGAAGCTCTCCCAGGTGTCCAAGGACGGGGCAGCTGCCTGGCTCTGCTGTCAGAAGTCTGTCACCCCTCCACCTCCTCATGCTGGCAGAGGGCCCTGACGGGGGGCTCCCTTCTGAGAGGGAAGGAGCCGTTTCTTAAGACAAGGTGCCTGTTGGAGGCTCCGCTCGGCCTGTGCTGGGGTTACCTGGAGGCCTTGACTTCTCTCAGACAGTGTGAAGCCTCTGCAAATGCACCCAACCCCACCCCCCACCCAATTTTTAAATCACCCACAGCAAGATCAATAACTTGACTGTGTTTACAAAACCTTTTGTCTGGGTAAACTTGAGTTTCACCCATTAAGGTAGACATTTTTTCTTGAGTTTGGAAATCTAGTTTTCAAGGCTCCTGACATTCTTTGAGCAACAATTCTGCTTTAGATGAATATACTCATTTCCTGCTTGAGGAAATGGGTAGAGTTTTATATTCCTAAAGGGAAAGTCAGGTCATTTAATAGAACAAGAAGTACATGTGTTGCAGAAACAGACACATTCCCTTTTTGGCACTAGGATGTCAGCTTGGCTCAGCTCCCCCACTTGAGGCCCAGATCTTGCAGAGGGGTTGTCCACACAGAGGCAGGACTGTCAAACGGTCCCTGTGAGGGGCGTCACTAACCCGTTAGGGCTTACAAACAGCAGGAGTCGTGCTTTAGTCTCTAAACCAAATTACTGTGAAAAAACGTTTTCCTTTGGGGAGGAAAAAAAGAGGATTCTGTCAGCTAGAATTACACATGCTAAGTTCAGGGGACTTCAGCCGCCTGGTGGATGGGCCCTCAGCACCCCGTGGGGCTCGGCTGCCCGTCCTGCAGGCGCCCCGACTATGCCCCAGCACCGCCGCCTCAGGGGCCCTCCCTCCCTGCCCTCCCTCCCTGCCCTCAACGGCAGTCTCACTCATCGCGTCCATCCCCGTGCCCTCCATCCTGCGCCCCCATGCGGGGTCTTACCTGTGTGCGTCTGTCAGTCGTCACCTGCTCTCCCACTAGAACGTGAGTCCGCAAGCACCTGGCCTTGGTAAATACTGAGGGTCGCTGCCTCCCCGCGGCAGAGCAGGGGCTCTGGAATACCTGTTGCACGGTCAGCTGACCCTGGAGAATGGGACGCCTTCCTGGGCTCGCTGGGCTCAGCGTGCAGCGCTACAGTGTCGGAGCCATGGGGGTGGCACTGAGGGTGCAGGAGAAGGTGCCGTCCTCGCAGCAGACGTGGAGGACCCCAGGAGCCGTGTGCACCCTTCTGGGGTTGGGCCCCACATCCTTCTGAATAGATGGGGAGGGGGAGCGAGGTGGAGATGGAGGCTGACCTTTTGAGAGGTGCGACTGGGTGGATGGGAGCGTATGGGTCCCGGGTCCCGGGCCGGGCAGGAGTTCCTGCAGCCACATGCAAGCCCCCTCCCTCCTGGCTCCCCTCTTCTCTTCCTTCCCCCTCCCCTGTCACTCCCCTGGCAGCCCCGCCACACTAACGAGCGCACACGCTGTCTTACAGGATCCCCGGGCGGCTGAATGACCGGAGGACACCTCTGGGCGAGCTGAACTGGATCTTCACGGCCATCACAGACACCATTGCCTGGAATGTGCTCCCCCGGGGTGAGGCCGCAGGCGGGGACATGGGGAGCAGGCCCCTGGGCCTGGGATAAGTAAGCTCTTCGCTGGTGAGGAGCGCTGGCACTAGTGGGAGAACGAGAAGGGGAAGTTGTGAGTCTAAATGGGTTTCTGTGAGGACAAAACGGTCTGGCGCAGAGTGCAGCATGCTCTGTATGCATATTTGCTCTTATTGTTGGTGCATAAACGATTGTTGTTAAATTATTTTCTGAGCAGATTCAGGACGCGTCTTTCTCCACAGTCCTCGGCACTACCCGTATATGTTAAAACCAGAGCTGCCATTATAAGCCTGGTTTGTATATTCTGTTTGTTTGTTTACTGGTTGGCTGGTTGGGTTGGGGTTGTTCCTGTGTTTATCTGCCTGCGTGGCCAATGGGGCTGCACACATTAGTCCCAGCTTCCTTATAATAATTCTCGATGAAAGTCAGTTTGTTTTATTTGGCTTTAACTGTTGGACATGTGTCACTGAGGACATTTTTTGTCTTTTATCTGTCCTCAGATCTCTTTCAAAAGCTCTTCAGACAGGATCTGTTGGTGGCTAGTCTGTTTCGAAATTTTTTGTTGGCAGAAAGGATCATGAGATCATATAACTGCACCCCAGTCAGCAGCCCGCGACTGCCTCCCACCTACATGCACGCGATGTGGTAAGACGGAACTTTCTCTACTGGCCAGTGTCCCCGAGGAGCGTGTTTGTCTGTCTGTTTTCATTCCCCCAGTAGTGCATGTCCAACAGAATCACACTGAGCAGAACTGGAAGAGTTAAACCAAACTTGCAACCTCTAAGTCACATTAAAAAGGAAAGCTCAGTAAAACCTTCCCTGAGGATCTCTGCATACAGGAAGTGCAGGAGACCCTGAGGCCGTTTCCCACCTCCCAGGACCAGGGTGGGCAGGAGACCGGGGAGGGGCGGGGACTCCAGAAACCAGGATGGAGGAAATGTGCTCATGTGTATTCTGCACATGCACGTGAATCTAATCTTTTCTGATTGTGGATTATAATTTCCCCCATTGCTGAGCCACTGCTGCTTCCACTGTAATACAGTACTGACAATAATAACAACATAGTTTGTGTTTGATCTTGACATCATAGCTGGAGACATTGGTTTCCTCCTGATCCCTTGTTTTCCTGTCAAAATCAGAGTGGGGAGAAGTTCTGAAGGAAAAAATGAGCCTCAGTTACACCCATCAGTGGAGGAAACCCTGACACAAATATTAATAAAGACTGAGTCAGTTATGTTTAGCCTTAGCATTTTGTGGTGTATTTTTATGGTCAGGTTCATTTCAGCTAGTGGTTTCAATTTTTTTATATATGCATGACCATTCTCCTCCTGACACTGGAAAAGTGGAGAAACAAGGAGTTTTAAATTTGCTACCCATCATCTACTTGAGGAAAATCAAGAATGAAATACTCTTATTTATGAGATAATTCGAAATGCATTGTACATAGCATAGCATTGAAAAGTTAAAACATGTAGAATCCATAGTCTTTCTAAGAGTCTTTGGGATGAAATAGAGAGCACTGATATGGAAAAACAAAGAATTTGGAACAGACTACTATGGAAGAATCAACTATGCAACAATTTCTGTAAAGTGTGAACACAGTGGCACATCACCAGGCGCCCGTGACTCCATGAATAATAAAATTAAGAGATTGTCACGTGAGCCCTCATCATACTTAGAATAAATAATTAGAATGAAGAAATCCACGTTTTTTGAAGAGAGACCTTCAAAGGAGCCTATTCCTTAAGAAAAGCAATGCCTTGAATCCTGTCTTTTTCTTCAGTCAAGCTTTTGTAAAAAAAAAAAAAAATCTATTCTAAGAGAAAAAGAAACGCTGAGTGGGTCAGTGCTGCGTCTGGCCACAGGTAGGAAGCAGGCACCACGCTGGGCGGCGGTGGGAAGGTCCTCACGGAGCCGCTGGGGCTGCATCCACAAGTCAGCTCCTGCAAGAGCAGGAAGTGTGGTGGGCATCAAGGCAGCCGCCGTGGCTGGCAGGAAGGGCCCTGCTTTTCTCCACTCTTCCTTGCACCTGATACCCAGAAATAAGTGCATGGAGACATGTTTCTTTTTAGTGTCTGGTTGGTTTATCGAGCGTGAAAATGCTTCCTGTATGTTGCAAAGAGTAAAAAATATATAAATAGTGTCATAAGAGAGAGAGAGGCCAGAGCCGGAGCGGAGAACCAGAGGAGCAGTTGGGGTGGGTGAACGGCCCAGGACGGGGATGCTGGGGAACGAGGCAAGCGATGGACGCCGGGAAGTGATGCCGCCTGTGTCTTCTCATCGTGCTAGATACTTTTCTCTAGTTTGGCCACTTAGAATTTGTGAACTCTGGAATTTGTGTGTGTTTTAATATGAGGCCCAAAGTCTAGATGCCCAAAAGCATATCAGAATCCCACCCTCCTCAGTTTGCGATACATTCCAGCCAAGCTGAGAGCAGGAATAGGCCCTCTCCAGATTGCTCAGCCCCCGAGACTCTCATAAACCGAGCCCGTTTGGGTTTACTTGTGCCTGAGGGACATGGGATGACGTGGCAATCCCAGAGGCCCAGGTGAGCAAGACGGTGCCTCCTGGTGTTCCAAGAGACGTGCCATCGCTTTCTGACAGCACCAGATGTGTGCTGGTTCTTCTTTCCTGTTACCAACTTCTGTAAGTGTTCCCGGGGTTCCTTTTGGGCTGATATGTACCCTGGAGGCTTCAGTATAATTTAGTGATTCAGCCTTCCTGGTCCACCATCCTCAAAGTGCTGTTTGTCACTTCATGTCCTCCTTTTTTCATTTGAGACAAGCACCGGTTTGCGGGTTGGGTTCCGAGATGGCAATGAGTGATCGGGGTGCTATTATGAAGTGCCCTTGGCATTGGCTCCTGCAGGAGGAAGGAAGGGGCAGAGGGAAAGGTCAAGCTGCTTTGTAGGCTCAGCGGCCTTAGCCGGCCTGGGGGAGTTGCAGGGATGGGCTGACCCTTGAACCGTCTTCTGCTGACGTGAAAGGCAGGCCATCATCCCCTCGTCCGTCAGTCACTGGAGGCTCCCCCGAAAGGGCTCGGACAGCTGCTGCCAGCACTGGGGGGATAAGGCCTTGACCCTGAAGGGGGCCGAGCCGCCCTCCTGGCACCCAGTAGGCTGGGCTGTGTTCCTCTTGCCCATCTCTTCCAGTGCTTCCCACGTGCCTGTACTGTCACATCTACGGGAGGGTCTGTCAGGGTTAGAAAGCAGGGAACAGCGTCGCTCTCTGAAGTTCCTCTTTCTGGCTCCCATCCAACCCATTTCCGAGAAACACGTTTCCTTTCCTAAGCCAAAAAAGTGATTCCCTTTCCACTTGGTTTTGCAGAGCTTGTCACCCAACCCTGCTTAGACCTGTCGCATTTGCAGGGGTAGACAAGAACAAAGCAGTCAGCAGCACCCTGTTTTTCCTGTGGCCCAGGAAAAAGCCCAGGACAGCCAGCTCTGGGGACTTCCAGACCGTTGGGTGGTCACCAGAAGTGCAGTGTGTCCTTGGAAAAAATTGGCGTTCCTATTGTTCTGAAGTGCATGGGGGTGACTCCCCTTTCTGGCATTTCATCAGGCCAAGGAGTCTTCCAGCGCCTGCAGGCCAGGTGGAGGGAAGGGAGACCCACTCCAGGCCCTCAAATCCATCTTGCGGGGCTTTATTGTTGTTTCATAATCTAGTTTGATAGACATTTCCGATGAAGGTGTTTGAAGTATTTAAAGCAAGCTGCCAGGAGGTAGAGTGCATACGCCACCTGATGGCTGCCGAGTGAGGCTGTGCCGTGGTGTGTGCTGAGCCTGGGGCCTGCGAATGGCAGGCGGTGGGTTTCTCTTTCCCCTGCACATGGCCAGCGAATGGTATATGCACTGGGCTTTTTGCTTTTGTTTTTTCAGTTAGAGAAGTGGTAAGTTTACAGAAAAATCAGACCTTAGGTATATGTCCTGGCAACTTGCCTGAAAGTGAGGGAGCTATTTTCTTGGTCATTTGGCCTTGTAGAAAGGAAGAGTTAAATGTAGGTAACTCACAGTAAACCCGGACTCTTAACAGCACTGTGAATTTGAAAGCCCAGGGGGCAAATGTGCCAGAATGAAAAAGATTAAGTGCTGAAAGAAAAGAGAGAATCTAAAGTAAGAGGAAAGTTTTCCTTTTTTCCAGTGGACGCTCTGCCTTTAGGCAATTGCCTAAGGCCTGGTGATGGACATTTCGTAATAGGAGATCCCACTTAGCATCACAAGGTGAAAGCTAGAAATCCTTCTGTCTCTAGACGCATGAAGGAGGGTATTAGTTATCCAGCAGCTTAAAACAGCCCTCACTTATTGTCACAATTTCTGAGATTCGGGAGTCTGGGTCCCCACTAGGCCCCACAAGCATGCAAGGCTGCCCTTGCTCCTGGAGACAGCCCCTGTTTCTGCCTGTGAGTACCCCAAAGCCAGCAAGGGAGAAGGAGACCCAGGGTGCGAGCACCCGTCCCGTCTCACAGTCACTCCATCATGGGCATCTCACCCCCTCACCTGTTCCAGTCGTCAGATCCAGTCTTGGGCCCTGCCCACCCATGGGCAGGGTTACCCTGGGGACAGGCATCAGGGGCCGCTGGACGCAGCACTTAGCAAGGGTCCCAAAGCCCACCTGAAAGTCCGCTAAATGCCCTGAAGGCAGGAGCTGGAAAGCAGTGCGGCTGCTTGGAAAATGTGCAGAAGGAAGGGGGAGGGGGAGAAACAGCAGAGCTGAAAGTGTCTGCCGTGGTCTTTGCCAAGGCACAGGCAGTATCTTTGAAAGCAGACAGGTCACTACAAGTGATCGAAAGGTGGTAAATATAAAAGTCCTCTACAGTGATGGCATCACCGAGTGTCTACTATGTGCCAGACACACCGGGAACGCTTCCTGCACATTGAGCCGTTTGGTCCTGGTGACAGGCCTCAGGGGAAGGGACCATTATCGTTATCCAACTGTTGTGTCCTCCTCACGCCCATCTTACCAAGGGGAAACTGAGGCTGAAGAGGCACTGAGCAGCCCCCGTGGCAGGGCCAGGTGGTGAAACAGGCGTTCCAGCCCAGACTGTGGTACACACTGACCCGAGCGCACGTGTTGTTCCTGGTCTTCTAGACGCGTCCCTGGGGCAGAGGGCCCCAAGCGGACGGGACCCTGAGCAAAGGAGCCCATGGCCTCGTGTGCTGGAGGCCTTGTCATCTCCTGTGTCCACCTGGAGCCATCCGATCAGAGCAGTGTGGCCAAGGTGCAGTGAGGCGAGGCTGCGGGGGTCCTGCGAGATGGCGCGATGCCCCTCCCAACACCCCTTACAGTCCACTGTCCCGCCCTGAAACAGCCACCTCATACCCGCGGGGACAGAGCCTTGGGTCCTGCCCTGCAGTCAGGTCCCCTGTGCTGGGGCCAAAGCACCGTGGCATTTCCCACCCACCAGCCACCTCAGCCGCATACTCCCAGGTGGCACTACCTGTTCTCCTTGCCGTTCTCTGCCCCCCCTCCCCGGCCCTGCACATCCCCTCCCTCACCCTCCCCACCTGGGCTCCCTGGCCCACAGCTGGCTGGGACCCAGCTCCCGCATGCACCTACACCTGTAGCTGAGGAATTGCCAAGGAACATAAGTGATCAGGCACTCTGACCGGCTTTGGCGAGTAAAGTCATTTGTCGGAAAATAACTTATAAAAGGAACACCTGGGAATGACTCTAGTACCTAGCAGAATAGGGGTATTCTGGAAAGAACGTACCTTAAAGTTACATTTGTGAAGATTGATTATTATAGTACAAAATATGTTTAATGACAAAAAGAGAATACTAAACTGTATCGTTAATATAATTACACCTACGTTAAAATGTACATTTTGCACAGAAAAAGTCAGACTAGGATTTGACCACAGTGTCAGTGGAGCTTATGCCAGGAGGATGAGATTGGAGTGAGTTCTCTGCTTTAAAAATTGGTAGATATCGCTGCTGTCATTTAAAAATCGACATGTAGTTTTTGTAAAGCCTTTGTAATAGTAAAAACTATTTTTAAAAATTATTACATTTAAAACATTGTCATAAATGCAAAACTGGAAACAAGAAATATTTGAGCATTTCTTTATGTTAAAAAAAAAAATGCAACTAGTAGAATTCCCTAAGGTTTAGTCCATGGACTTGATCTCATCTGATATTTATTAAGTCCCTAGGCTGAAAACTAACTCACATACATCAGACTAAGTCTGTGTTTGCTGCTGTATGAGAAATGGAATTGTTACATGGCACAGATAAATTAACGAATAGCTGCACATCCACGATGTTCAGGGCGCCAATGAGTCAGACCTTATGAAGAACCTAAAAAGCTGTGGAGTTAAAGTGTGCAACAGCACCTCGGCCCTGGGGGTCAGATCCTGGAGTCGCGGCACTGAGGGGACCTGACGGGGTCGCTGCCCGCGTGGAGCTGAAGCCCAGCGAGAGATGAGCTGCCCAGCCCGTTCTTAAGGATGGCCTCACATCTGTCTGGATCAGGGAGGAGGGTGAGTGAGCGCCAGGCCACTGTCGCCCCCGATGCAAATGCTGCCGTGCAGGAGTGACAGCCCCCAGAGCACCTCCTCAGGATCCCTACGAATTCGTTTCTCCGTAATAAATCCCGTCCTCTATAATAAAACCATTGCTTGGACATTGGAACATAATTACTGTTTTATTAAATTACGTGAGCATTTTCAGTGCACAAACTTTGTTCAGGTAGCAGTGGTGCAGTTGAGTGTGCCAGGCTTAGCGTTGTCCCACCTTACCTTTCTCGCTCTCGGTTGGTGGCCCCTTGAACACGGAGTCTCGGCGTCATAGTCTGCTTCCCAGTTCCCTCTGCTCACAGGTTCCCTCGCCCTGGCCCGAGAGGCGTGTGTGCGTGTGGACGTGCCCCCCACCTGCTCCCCTTCTCTCCTCCCTCCCGCTGGGACTGCCCTGTGGCGTGAGAAGGCTGGGCAGGTAGAGGGCTGCAGGGTTTTGGGTTTTTTTAGGTTTGAGGATCCCAGATATCACAAATATGGCCTCGGCCCCCAAGAATACCCCAGCTTGGAGAAGGGAGCTGTTATGCCGCGTGTCAGCTGAGAAATTCAAGTTAACTGGAGTAAAGCTCAGAGGAAAGGGTATCCAGTGACTTGAAAGGGTCAGGGAAGCTCCCAGCAGCAGGGAGGCTGGGCTGGCTCTCAGGGCGAGGAAGGCGAGTGCAGGTGGACCGCATGCTGGGTCGGGAGCACCCGTGTCAGGCAGCAGGACCCTCGGTGGGAGAAGAGGAGGGGTGTCAGTGTGGCTGGAGCAGATCGTAGGCTGCACGGGGCATCAGAACTGGCGGGGCCTTGTGTGCGGGGCAGGGTGAGCGAAACCCCCGGGGCAGGGCAGAGTGAAGTTGACAGTATGAAATGGTGAGGGGCAGCTGGTGGTGGGGGTCCGGCTTGGGGGGAGATGGTGGGCCCCCAAGCCGAGGCAGCAGCATGGGACATGATGGGAGGCATCAGAGTCCAGAAGTGTTATTTCTGTTCAAAATGACAGGCTTTGGGGACTAACTATGCTGGTGGTGAGGAGAGGCCGCGCAGAGGACTCCTCCAAGGTTTCTGGCTTGGAGAGCTGAGGGGCTGCTGCTGCATCAGCCCAAACTGAGAGCATGCACGTTGGGGGTGGGGGTGCGGGTGGGGTACGCCCGGCAGGAGGGGATAGACTGGGCTCTGGCGTGAACCTGCCAGGTGGGAGGGTTCAGGACAACCTGCAGGTGAGTCCAGCAGGCCGTCGGAGGCCCGAGGCCAGAGGCCAGGAGAGCCCGAGGGTAGAGGCGTGGGGGTCTGACATTTTGATGAGGGTGAGCTGCTTCCATTGTCAGAGCATCTGGGCCGGGCGTCTCCCCCACTATGTGACAAGCTGCTTAACCCCAGCCGCCCGCCCTCAGCACAGGCGGAACAGGGTTGGAAAGGAGATATGGTTTGTCCAAAGGTATGCGGTGAGCAAAGAGCCGACCCCAGCCCTCAGGGCCCCGACACCTGGCACCTCCTCCGATGTGCCTAGAAGGGGACACGTGAGATGACGGTGGCTTGTGGTTAGCTGGGACGATGGTCCCCCAGGCTGTTAGGAGAGAGGGGCTGAGCGGCGTGCTCCTTCTCTTCCCTGGCACACGGCAAGCCCTTCTGTAATTGCCCGTCTGTTTCACCAGCAGATAGAGACCCAGGGTGGCTGTGCGATGTCCTGATGGGCACCAGCGGCCACTGGCGTGAGGGGCAGCCTCCTTTGGAGGAGTGGAGTGTAAACAAGTGGCTTATTTGGAGCCTGCTGCTGGCTGCAGGCTGGCCTGAAGCCTAAAGGCTCTGGCAGGTGCAAGGCACCTCTGGCTGCTAAGGACTTCCAGGCAGCAGGGGCTCTCGCCCCAGCCCTCTCCTGGCTCACATGCCCTGTGGGGGGGCACACCCACCCAAAGGGGTGTCCCAGGTCTCAGAGTGGAGACTGGGTACAACTGGGGGCCCACGAGGCAGGCAGAGTTTGCGCTAAAAGGAGGGGTCCTATGTACTGCAACAGGTGCTAGGGGGGTGTTTTAAAAGGGGGCATGGGCGGGACAGAGGGTGCTTTCAGAGCAAAATTTAAGGCCAAGGTGCCCTCAAGGAAGGCCGCGGTTGCTGAGTGCAGGGAGAGTGGAGCCATGTTGCCTGCTGAGCAGCCGGAGGTGGGGTGGAGCGGGGGATCTGCCAGGGCCCGGGAGGCAGCCCAGGTGGGGCTCACATCTCAAGGCCGGGGGAGCTGGAAGCTTCTTGGCAGGAGCAGCCTCATCAGATTTGCTAGTCAGGAGGGGCAGAGCAGGGGTCAGACAAACAGTGGGAGCCGGGAGGAGCCAGGTGCCCATAAACAGGCACTGTGGGTGGGGAGGTCTGGTGGCTCACGTCGAGGCAGTGTCCACAGGGTACCCTGGCATTTACCTTTGGGGGTATCCTCATTCACCAACAAAGAGAAAACCCGGCAGCAGGTGCTTCCTCCCAGCAAGGGTCCTTCCCCCCCATCGCTCTAGCCCCGAGGCCACAGGCCCCCCAGGGCGTCAGACGGCAGCCCACAGTGGCCAATCACTGGTTTTCCTGAGTGGCCAGAAATTCAGATTTTTGAATCTAATTTGCTGATTTTTAAACGTTGGCCGGCAACACAGTATTAAAATTTCTGAGGACCAAACCAGATGCGCCTGCAGACTGCCCCCAGCACCCGGCCCGCTGACTCCAAGCATCCATGGAGGGGGAGGCCGGGGTCCCTGGAGAGTCTGGCCCCTGCTTGGGCCTCGGGTTGGCTGGCTGGGCCTCTCCAGTTGGGAATCTTCTGAAGGGCCTGATGTCGTGGCTTCTTGGCCAGAGGCACTAGGAGGTGCCAGATAAATAAAACCAAGTGATCCTTTTACAGAAATCCATGGTGACTGATTGAAAGGCGGAAAACCACATGCATGTAGCACATGTTCTCCTTGGATGGGATTTTACTCCCTAACAAGGATGCCAGCCTGAATCTGTCACTGAAAAGTATACATTACTCAGTCCCATTAAATGCTGGAAATTATACGATCCGCCTACTTTGGGGATTGGATGTAGAAGCAGGCTTTAGGTTTCTAGGAGAAGAATAGTCGTAGGAACTAAGTAGTAAAGGAAAGAAAAGGCTGGAAATGTTTGGTTGATTGGAAGCCAGGACGGTGGGTCCCTGTGATGTGTTCATTAACTCGGCGGAACAGGGCCACCCAGTGCGGACGTCTGCAGCTCCGGGAGGACCCGAGGGCCGTGCAGCTGCAGGAAGGATAGCAGGGAGGCAGGTGCCGTTGTGGCCCACCTTGAGGCTGAGGCACTGGCTCCTCTCCATGACCCATGGGGGGCTCGTGGGCCGGGAGGCAGATCCCAACCACCAGCCCCCACTTCTCCAGGCTCCTCATCCTGCCAACAAAAAGCAAGGTGAGAAACCTGGATTTCTCATCCTGTTTAAGTGCCTTATAGTATACAGGAAGTTCAAGAGAATTATTTTAGGGCTAAGTAGATCCCCCAAATTATGAGTGAATGACAGTTTTCAAAATGCTCTTCCCAAGCTCTGTCAAAAGTCACTTGAACACTGTCCCCTTGGCATTGCTGGGCTTCTCCGCCCAGCTGTGACCACCCGGGCTGCTGTGCTTGGAGCACTTGCCCTCGTGGGTTTTTGTTTTTCCATCTGCGAAGAGGTAGAATGTTACTTGCCTTGCTCTTTGGGGCAACTTGACAGTTCCAAAAAGATGGTAGATGGACCATTCTTTGGAAATGTGAGTGCTTTAAGGGGCTCCCATCACCCTGAAAGGCATTTAAAGGACGCTCTACTTCCAGGGAGAATGCCCATCATGGCAAGGGCTGCTTTCCCCAACTCCGAGAACTCGCCAAGCTCAAAGCAGGGAAAGGGCAGGCTTGGCACTTTGTGCCTAAGCTGCCCCCACTCCGGGCTGGGTTGGGGAGTGTCTCTTTGCCCGTGCAGTTCCCAGAGACTGGGCATCAGCACTGCCTGCCTCCCATTCCTATCTGCTAGTGTGGTTTCCAAATGTATCTTCACCCTCCTAATATCCCACCAAAAAACGGCAGTTGGCTGTCCACTGGAGTTCACTGTAACAGGGTTTTGCCCTCACAATTTCCCTGGAATAGTCACGTTGACGTCTACCTCTGACTGGTAGCCAGTCTCACCTCAGCTGGAGTGAGGCATTCTGAGGGCCCCCAGCCTCCTTAGGTGTGAGCACTCACAGGAGATCGTCGTGAATTGGGTGCAGCGGAGTGGAACAAAGGACCCCCTACTTGGTCCTTTGGGGCCACCCTTGGAGGCCGATGGTGAGAGCCTCCATTTACACGTGTCATACGTACGAAGTGGGGCAGCCACAGTGACCGCGCATCCTGGGGCTCAGCCTGCAATTTCACGAGAAGCCATTCCCTTCAGCCGTGTTTCCACCGGGAGTCGGGAATAGCCTTCACATCTGTGTAAACTCATCCAGAATTGGTTTCTGCTGGGTCGGGTCAGTGGTGTTTTGACACCTGGATGGAACCATTGGTCGCGCAGATGAAGGGCAGACGGCCAACACCGGTTTCGAGAGACACTGTCTTTGTCATTATGGAGACCATCACATGGCTTTTCTTCCTGGTCTGGAGGTGCTGAAATGTGTTATATGGGAACACAGAAGTCCAGTGGTCTACCTGGGGGGGGTTCCTTCTTCCTTCCCATGGTGGCCTGAGTGCACGTGGTACAGGCGGTGCTCGTTCCAGGGGCTGGGACCTCCTGCCTGTGGTGTGTGCTCCAGCCAGCAGACAGTGAGGGGGAGCGGGGTACGGCAGCATGGGTGCACTTGGAGGAGGCGCGTCTCATTTCCCCCCGCCCACTGGTCAGTGGCCATCCAGCCCCGTCGAGGGAGGCCGGGAATGTGGTCTCCATCCTGGCTGGCTGATACCCAGCTCCAATTCCTCCCCTTTCCTGAAGGAGGGAGTGCATTAGGCTCAGAGCCAGCTCCCCGTGCTCTCTGGGTTTTGCCAACCACAGTGAGGCTGTCGCAGCACTTGGCATCGGTGTGGCCTCTCCACAAAGGAGGCAGCAGGGAGCGTGGGGCGTACTGTGCCATCCGAGCGGTGGAGCACTGTAGGGCTGTGCTTAGAGCTCCTTCTCCCCCTCCTCATCAACAGACCAAAGTTTGTACATCCCCAGGGAATGCACAGGAAAGGTAAGGAGAAGAGTAAATAATTTAATTTAAAGTCTAGTTATCATATTCCTCAAATGGTGATGGAGAGGTTGAATTTTTAGCAGGAGGACAAAGGGAACAAAGTCTAACAAAAATTGAGGTTAAAGCATAAAGTAATATACATTTACACTTTGCTTCAGGCAGGGGGACTAATGGTGAAGTATGCAGTGCCTGTTTCCTATTTAATTTTTGATGCAAAGCCATTGGGGAGCTGTTCCCCTGCACTCTCAATTTCAGTGGGTCCTGAAACCCACTGCATTTCTCTGCGCTAATAGCCTGCACTTTCCATTCCCATCAAAGGCGCCTCGTCCAACTAAGGGGTCAGCACAGGGGCAGCCACGCTCCCTCGGCAAGGTTTCTCTGTAACTGCTCCTGGGTGGTGCTGTCAGGCCCATTTCCTGCAGCCAAGTGACTGGCTCAGAAGGCCCTGCTGCCCCAAGCTGCTGGACGAGGGCGAGGCCTGGGATTTCGGATCTGCTGGCCACAGCTCCCCCCATCTGCTCACTCTGTCCTCAGTATCACCGCGGGCCGTGCCAGGCATCAATCCAGATTCTGCCAGGCTCCTCCCAATGTCTGCTCCTGCCGCCGTGGCCTCATGCTTTTATAGGACTCTCTTTCCCACCCTTTCCCAGCTGAGAATCCCAAGTTAAGACTCCAAGTTCATCCTGACTTTATCCTGGAAAATGCACCCGATTTTTTTTAGCTAAAATGATCCACAGAGAGTAAGCCCAGACATTCCGCTACTAAAAAGGTTGTCACACAGTTTAAAGTTCACCGGGACCTCTAAGGTCATCCGACCTGACCCTTTCCTTTCATGTAAGGAAACAGACGAGGCCCAGCACGACCAGTCGGTGGGAGTGAAGGCGGCCGCCACTGCTCGCCCGGCCTTGCCTTGGGTGGAGCCGTCAGCAGCCGCCACCCCCACCGCCCAGCCCTGGCCTGGGGCCCACTGCAGCCCCTCTGCACTGCCGAGCAGACCCTGCCCTGCACTTTTGGTAGGTCTTAGGTGTCCTCACGAGCCCATTCTCCTGCTGTCTTCCCTGGCCCCTCGGACACTTGCAATGTCAGGCAGTGTTGCCTTTCCTTGGCAGAGGGCCACCCCTTTCTCCTTGCACACTTGTTCCGTGCAGGGTTCTTTGCAGAGCCCTTAGGTACAAACACAGGCACACCCGTCCGCAGCTCTCTGGGACTTGAAACGTGCCTCTGGGTCAGGGACCAGATCCCAAAGTGGCTGATCCGGGTGGGGCCTGAGCCTGTGGGGACATACATGCCAGGGTGCTACGTCCCCTCCTCAGAAGGCTGATGGCCCGGCCTTGCTGCCACCCTGGGTCTTGAGAAGGCTCGGGAAGGCCCTCTCCAGCCCCATCTAGCCCTGCTGATAGGACTTCGCAGTGACCAAGACCTCACACAGTGGCCGGGGGCATTAGGGATGGGCTGGGGTCTTCCTGCTTCATGGTGTGGATGAGGCGCCATCCCCTGGCACTCTTGAGGGCACACACTGCCCCAGGTTTCCCGGGGTTTCCCGGCCCGAGCTGCACCTCGTGGACCAAAGACACCTCCCTGATCGGTACACATCGTCCTTCTAACACCTCAAATTAAAGCTTTTTATTTGATTAAATTCACAGAGCCTTTATAGAGTGTAATTGCAGTAATCGACTTTGCTTCTGTCTTAACAAAGAGCAAATATCTCCCTGAGTGCTGCTGAACAACCATCCTGTCTGCAGTCCGGGCACTTACGGAGCAGACGGGAGCTGTTCATCGCCTGTGCTGGGAAGCAGTTTGATCGTCTCCTGATTACCTCTTAATTATATTGGCAGGGGAAGGTGTGCTTGTGCACAGGGTCCACTCGGAGGGAAATGAAATATGAGCCTTATATTTGAGTAATAGAAAAGGTCTTTAGTTCATCCTGAATTCTTACTTGTTTTCTGGATCTTTAAGTTTTTAATTTTCATTTTGATCCTTTATGAAGATATCCTGAACATCTGCGCCATCACACACTGACATGCAGTTTCATTAGTCTAGATAAAAGTACCGTGGGGTCCGTTAGTCTCTCAACCTCCCAGTGGGAGGCAGAAGCTGCCTACTAGGAAGCCAAATCCAGTGTACTGATTATCATTTTATTTCCAGGAGAAACATATTTCTAGAAGAAAGAGAAAGTAAGAATGAAAAAATCGCTACATCCATGGGAATGAATGCTTTTTAGTCTGTGGCCACAGAGAAAGTGAGGCGACTATTTGAATGCAGTTTAGAATTACTGAATCTCACGGCAGAAGCAGCCCGGGTCTGTTCCCACCCTGACTCCGGGGAGGAGGCTCTGTCTCAGTGGCCTCATGAGGACCCCAAGAGGGGGGGCACATGTTACCCCATCTCACAGATGGCAGCCGGACAGCCCAGAGCTGGGATGGGGTGTGGATGCCCAGCCCCTTCCCCACGGCCTGCAGCCCAGGCCTCGAGGCTGGCTGTGTGGTGCTTCTCTTGCCCTTCACCCTGTATTTTAGGCCACACTGGGCTGCTCTTTGGGCTTGGTGGTTGCAGCCCCTTCTTCCTTCACTCTCATTCCACAAACGTGTGCCAGGCAGCTAGGTGCTGGAGCAACCACGGATGCCTAGGAAGTGAAACTTGAGAAGTAGAAGGAGCCAGCTGTTGCCAGGCCTTGGGTACCGTGTTCAAGGTGGAAAGCAGATGGAAGTGTGGCAGATGGCCCGGGAGGGGCTGAGAGTAGATGCGGGGGGCAGGCGGGGGGTTCTCCTGGCCACGCCTGCGGGTGACAGGAAGGGCCGCAGTAGCACGAGGCAGGGGGTGGGAGGCTCCCAGCTCTCACCTGGGCCAGCAGGTTGGTGGGGAGGCCACCCCCGAGCCTGGGCCCTCCAAGGAACTAGTGGGGGGCACTCGGTTCCACTCAGCATGCCTGCTGGTCCTTGATGGAGCTGGGGCTGGGGCTCAACGGAGAGCTCGGAGTGTCTGCTGGAGCAGATGTCGATGAAAGGACGGCTGGAGCCGGGAGTGAGCGGGAGCTCTTGGGAGGAATGTAGGAGACGAGGGGCTGCACCGACACCCGGATGGTCTGACATGAGGAGCCTGGGAGGAGGCTGGGCCCCCATCACCAGGAGGCAGAGCACCCGGAACCCAGAGAGGGGAGACCCTCCAGAAGGACAGGAGTGTCGGGTGGTGGGAAGTCCCCAGCGGGCATCTCAGAGGCCGTGTGGGTCTCGCTGAGGGCAGCTGCCCTGGGGGTGGGCGAAGACCTGGCCTGCGGGGCACTGAAGCAGGACTGATGGGGAGGCCGTGGGGACCACAGAGCCAGGTAGCAAGTGGAGGGAAGATGGAGAAATCTTGGCAGACTCATAAGCCAAGGTTCCAAACAGGCGGAGACTCTGATTTGGCCTCCCTTAGAACTCAGCCCTTAGCGCCAATGGAGAGCCCTCCCCTGAACCCCCTGCCTTGGCCCTGCGGCCCCCGCTGTGGAGCCACTCCTAGGGGCTGCAGGACCCCTGAGGTTCTGGGCCACCCCCTGTCTCCCCTCGGTCCACTCCACACCCACCACACTGGCCTCCTTGCTGCCTCCTGCACACCAGGTGCCCTCCTGCCACACAGCCTTGGCGCCAAGTCTTCCCTCTCCGGAATACCCTCCCCTTAGACATCCTCATGGCCAGCTGCATCTTCATGTAGGAAGCTGTGATGATAAATTCTCAGATACACATGTCCACATGTGGGGAAGGCAGCAAGCAGCCAGAGAGGATGGTTACAGCAGGTCCCCTCTGTGGAAAGCCCAGGAGGGGCACCCTCTCCCTCTTCTTGTCCCTACACAGCTCCCCCCTTCCTCCAGTCACCCGACCTGGGCCAGCCTCATTCATTAGGAAGAGTTGGTGCCTCCACACCCTAGAGTCCCATTCCTATGCCGATCACATCACTGCTGCGGCCTCAGGATTGGCAGGTGGGGACAGGACAGGAGAGGGAGGCTGCGGTGAGAGACTAGGCTGCGCAGGTAGGCAGGGCCTGGTCACAGAGGGCCCTCAGCCATTCCCAGCCAGAAGTGCCTAGCTGAGTGCCGGGATGGAAACCTGGTGGTTGAGTCCCCAGCAGGGGAGAATGCAGGAACCCCATGTTGTCCCTGGTGTGGCCCAGCTAGGTCATTGGAGCCACTTGCTGGGGCCCTGCCCAGACCTTCTCCCACAGTCGGTCACCACGAGCACGGTCGGCACGCTTTCCATAGGAGCAGCTTACCAGAGGGCCAGTGTGCAGCTGCCTCTCAGGCTTGTGGTGGGGGTGCAAAAGGAGCCTGGCCCATTGCTGCTCCCAAGGAAAAGGAAGAGAGACTTGTGCACTATTGTGGAGGTTAGAGGGTCTCTTGGCAAACAAGCATGGTTGGTGGCATTGCAACAAGTAGAGAAGAAAAAGAGAATTGGGTCTGGTGGCGTCTCCTCTGGCTCTTCCCCAGGGCTGGCCATGTGTCTGGGATCAGCAGGTGACGCCTGCCAACTTCCTGTTCACAGGGGAGGGCGTCAGAGGCTCCCAACCCCTGAGCAATGGATAAACTCAGGCCAAGGAACAAGTTTTCAGGTGCACCTCGGGGACCGCCCCACAGTGCTGTGTCGGGAGAATGTGGTTCTTCTGGGGTCGGCAAGATGCAGTGACAAGAACACAGCTTTGGAGTTCTCACTCCCCCACTTAGTGCGTGCTCGGGGCAGTCTCACTGCCCTCTGCCCTTCCCTAAAACGGTGACGCCCGGGGCGGTTCTGAGGGTTGCATGCGATGTCTTGGAAAGCCCACAATTCAAGGATTGGCCCTGAGAAAATGCTTGTTGTCTTCATTCCACCCATTCTCTATGCTTTAATCGCTTCCCTAACCAGACTTTTTAACCTACCAGACTAGTTATTAGCAAAGGAGCAAGACAAGCTGCTAAAAAGCACAGCAGTGAGCAGTTAATGAATGCTGACCTTGCCAGGCAGTTGGCACACACATCTCATAAAGTTCTTGGTCATTTGAGGAAGGGAGTGCTCTCTTCACGATATAAATAATGAAACAGGCCTGGAGAAGCCATTTCTGGAAACTCTGTAATATTTTTGCAACCTTCCTGTAATTCTAAAAGTAGTTCAAAATAAGGAGTTTATTAAAAAAAAAAAAATCTCCCCAAATTGCAGACAGGAGAAGATACTGAACCTCGCTGAGAACTTCAACCTGTCTGGCTTCAAACCCAAGCCAAGCATGTCAAGTTTCTGCTGTGCTTTGGGGCCATTTAGAAGTTACCCAAAGGAGTAGATGCTTGCCAAAGGGATGTTTGTAGGAGCAGCTGGAGTACATGGAGAAGCCACCTCATCTTCCCCAGAATCCAACAGTGCGTGTTTCCGGAGCAGCCTAGAGCGGCCTGCAGGGTCTCTGGGCCGCACCTTGGAATTGGTCAAGCACAGGGTCTTGGGGCTGGCAGAGCCCGTGGGCCTGCCAAGGGCACTGCTGTCTGCACAGACACATGGGATTTGGGATGGAAAGACCAGAGGTGAGGAAATTGCTTGAGCCGGGCCCCAGAGCCAGAGACGAAGGCGGTGAGAATGGCCAAGTTCACTTAGACACGAGGTTGGCGCCACCTGGCCCACACTCAGAGGATGGAATTTGCAGCCACTGTACTGGAGTGGCCGCTGGGGCCAGGCAGTGCCGCTGGTAGCCATGGGCTGCGTCCCAGCCCCGACAGGGCTCCGCTGCATAGACCGGGCTGTCACACGGAATCTGTGAGCATTTGAACCCGAGAATGTCTGCACTTTTTTATAAACTACGTCAGAAACTGGGAAGGTTCCCTTTATTTTCCCCAGGTGATTTTCTCATTTTATTTTAAGGAGAAAAAAACATAAACAAACAGAATGGTTAGCGTGTGTCACCACAGCAGTGAGAGCCAAAGTCACCGTGCTCTCAGGCATTACAGAACGTCCTGCTCACGTGTCCCTTCCCTCTGTCAGACCCAGCAGCACACTTCTGACCTGCCCCGGGCCCTTGGCCGCCAAGAGCAGGGCACCCCACAGCTGTGTGGGGCCCTGCGTGGCTGAGGCGCCTGCCCGTGCAGCAAGGACTAATGCACTGTGGCTCTTTCTCTCTGTTCTCTTCCCAGGCAAGCTTGGGACCTTGCCGTTGACATTTGCCTCTCCCAGTTGCCAACGATCATCGAAGAAGGAACTGCGTTTAGGGTGAGTCCCCCGGGATGGCACCCCACTGTGCTGCGTGGGGGTCCACGGCTCTGGGCTCCTAGCTCTGGAAGCCCCAGTTCACCCACCTGCAAAAAGCAGAAGAAATTGGGTTAACCAGGGGTTGCAATTAGGTTTTGAAATGGCCTACGTTTTTAAAATATCTTTTCTTAAAATGCTGCTGTCATAAATCTGCTTTTCTTAATGCAAACTTCCTACCCCAGAGAGTGATCCAGTGGTACACATTTGAGCCTTTTAACTGTGAATGAACAGACTTAGGGCTTTCCCCAAGACTCGTGACTCAGCCTTGTTGCAGCAGGACCCGAAACTAGAAACCTCAGAGGGCCTTATGCTGAGGTGGACAGGGTCTCTCTGGGGTGGCCCTTCCCTGGGTGGCAGCGGTGTCGCCTGGTTCTCCATGTAATCTGGCACCTGCAAGTGAATCTGACTCCCCCTGGAGTCTCCTCTCAGCATCTCACTAGAAGCCCCTTTTGGGTTCCTGCTTGTGCAGCTTCTACTCTTGCCCTTTCAGCTGCTTTGTCAAGTATGTGCTTTGTGTTGGGCACTGGGGGTGGATGTAAATGAATAAGACATGGTCCCTTCGCCCTACAAACTCACAAGAGGAGTCATGCGCATGGTTCGATCATTCCCGTGTGGCGAGCCCACGCTGGGAATGCATGCAGGCAGCAGGAGCATGGGGCCCCCGCCTGACCCTGCCCGAGGGACCCAGGAAGAAGTGGGCCCTCCAGGAAGAGGGGCGGCACAAGCAATGGCTAGGAGGTGCAAAGCAGCTCTCAGAGACTGAGCACAAAGTAAAAGAAGGTGCAGCCTCATTGGCAAGGGGTTGAGTGGAGACTTGAGGACCCAAAACTCCTGGGCCTTTTCCAGTTTCTCTTCACCTCCAGCCCCACCCCAGTTGTGTCGGTCTTCAGAGCCATGCTGCCTCACCCTGGCTGTGCAACCATGGGTAGGTCACGTGGACACTCTGAGCCTCGATCTCATTCTGAAATGGAAATTATAACAGCGTCTGTTCATGAGGCAGAGTAAGAACTAAAGAGTTAACAGGACAGGGCTGGAGTGCGGCCCTTCGTACATCCGTGCAGGGACCACTGCACATGGAGAACTGCTGGTGCCATATGAGCCCTTCATGCCCTTGAGCCAAGGTCAAGGCACCCATGTCTGGGAAAGGTTAAGCTCACTACAAAGGTTTTTGACCCTTAGTGTGCATCAAAACCATCAGCACACTTTGAACTTACTGGATCAGGGGCTTGGGCCCGCCCGTGTGTGTGTGTGTGTGTCTCTAAACTCCTCCCTCCTCAGCTGATTTTGCTGTGTGTGTGTGTGTCTCTCTCTCTCTCTCTCTCTCTCTCTCTAAACT
>PVKY010000033.1:0-55979 GCA_004027775.1 Bradypus variegatus | reverse complement strand
GGATTACTGGGCTAAGGGTCTTGCCGTCCCTCTCTTCTTCTTAAATCTTATGTTGCCTGCCTCTTTGTTGCTCAAAATTTTTTTTAACATTTCATTATAAAAATGCTCAAACCTACAGCCAAGTTGGAAGGATTTTTATGGTGGGCACCCACACACCCACCTCTTGGTTCTACTCTACCATTTAATGCACTTGCTCAGTCACACGAAGCCCCACTCTCCAGCCATGAATCCATCGTTGTTTTGTTGGGGTTTTTTCGCAAGCACTTACAAGTGAATTGCAAACTGCCTTGAACTTGTGAGCCCTGATGTTGGAGGCCAGCATGGCCTTCAGTTGGCTCCGCCCAAGGTGCTTGGCATTGACCTCAGGGCCTGTCCACCCAGGGCCTGCCTGCCCGGCTAGACCAGAAACTCACAGAGGGCACGACCAGGGTTTCGCTTACGGTCGTCAGCCTAGGGAGGGCGAAGCCTGACCTCCCTGCACCCAGAGGGCTCTTCTCAGGGGCCGGGCCTCAGGCTGCAGGGAGACTGGGAAACCTCTGAAAACTCGGGCTGTTTGGCTATTTGTTCTCGATACAGAGTTTTACTTTGCCTCTTTAAGAGATCAGAACTGTATGCTTCTCCATAAAATAATCATTTCTGTTTGTATGTATGTTTCTCTTAAATTAAATACTATTTCAATGCCAGGTTTCTTTGAGAGGTCTTCTCCAGCATTCTAATATTTCATTTCTAATCTATGATAATCAACCTTCTGCATTTGGAAATAATTTCCCCAAATTGGGGTGCTGCACCTGGGGAGGGAGCAGTGAGGTGGACCACCCGCCAGCTTTCTGGTTCTGTTTTCACTTTTTTTGGAAGCATAATATACATGGAAAATTGCATAGGTCATAACTGTACAGTTTGATAATTTCACAATTGAAAATACTTGTGTAACCAGCACCTAAATCAAACAACAGAGTAGTCATGGCACCCAGAAGCCCCTTTTATGCTCCTTCTAGCCACGACTCTGTGCAAGGCTAACCGCTTTCCTGCCTGTTTTTGTACTTCGATAAATAGAGTCACAGTCAGTCGTCCTTGTGTCTGACGCCTTTTGCTTGGCATTGGGGTCGTTGCATGGGTCACGGCTCACTCTTATTGCAGCACAGAATACATCATGTGAACACTCCAAAACATGATGGTCTGTTCCGTGGCCAGTGGGCTCTAGTGTTTCCAGTTGGTGCCACCACAAAGGCTGCTGCCCAGTGCTGGCCAGATGACCTCAGTACCTGAAGCAAAAGGAAAAATCAGTGATAATGATCTTGTCTTTATTAAAATTCGGAAACTTTGTTCTTCCTGGATTTATCTTGAGGACTGAATTTCTTGGCATCCCTCTAAGTTTTGCACCCGAGGCACATGACTCACTCACCTCACCTTGATGCCGGCCGAGTGCTGCTCACCCTGGGGCGTGTCTTTTGGTGGGTGCAGGTGTGCATTTCTGTTGGGTGCAAACACTAGGCGTGGGATTTCTGGGCCACAGGTGTCCTCGTTTCCTCATTGTTAAAGCAAATACCATGCAGTGGTTTGGCTTAAACAACACGGATTTATTGACTCACAGTTTTGAGGCCAGGAGAGAGAAGTGCAAATCAAAGTGTCAGTAAGGTGATGCTTTCTCCCAGAGACTGGCGTTGTGGGGCTGGCTGCTGGTGACCCTTCGTCCTGGGCTCCTCTGTTCCAGGGCAGCGCACATGGCAGCCTCTCCAGGCCTCTCCGTTCTTTTCTAGGTTCCATTGAATTTCAGCTTCTTGCTTCCCGTGGCTTTCTCTCTGTGTATTTGAAATTCATTTTGCTTATAATTGACTCCAGCAAGAGGATTAAGACCCGTCCTCACTGAGGGTGGGCCATAGCTTATCTGAAGTCAAATCATCATAAGGTCCTACTTCCAATGGTTCACACCCACAAGACTGGATTAAGTTTAAGAGCATGTTCTTCTGGGGTACATAGCTCCAAACCCCCCCACAGGGTATGCATGTGTTCAGATTTTGTAGATATGTCAGACAGTTTTCCAGAGTAGTCGAGACAGTTCACACCCTCCGGCAGCCTGAGAGAGCTTTAGTTGTTCTCTGTCCTCATCCACCCTTGGTGCTTTCCACCTTTTCTTTTTTGGGTCCGTTTGGCTTCCTGTTTCAGTGTTTCACTGAGATTTTACCAGGTATTTCCATGATGGTGAATAGAGTTGAGCACTGTTTTGTATTTTTATTGGCCATTTGGATATCCTCTTTTGTAAATTGTTCAAGTTTTTTGCCCATTTTTCTTTTGTATTTATCTGTTTCTTATTGATTAGTAATGGTTCTTTATGTATTTTAAATATGAATCCTTTTTCACATATATATATATTGTGGATATCTTTTTTTTACTTTGTAGATTTCATTTTCACACTTTTATATCTTATCTTGATGAACAGAAGTTCCTTATTTTAACATAGTCCAGTTGATCAATTTTTTTTCTTTCATGGTTAGAGCTTTTGGTATCCTGTTTAAGAAATCTTTACCTACTCTGAGACAAATGTCCCTTGGAAGATGTTCCCTATTTTTCTTCTGAAAGCTTTATTGTCTCACCTTTCACATTTAGAACTGTAGTCCATCTGGAGTTCATTTTTAGGTATGGTGTGAGGAAAGAACTAAGATGCATTTTTTTCATATATGGATATCCATTTTACTCAATGTTTACACCAGTTCAGGGGGCTGTGTACAAGGGGCCGTTTCTAGGTTCTCTACATATGATTACACTTTGGATTTCCATATGAATTTTAGAACCCACTGTCAATTTCTGCAAAGAACCTACTGAGATTTTTATGATATTGCAATGAATCTATAGACTGATTTGGGGAAATTCAGCAACTTTACAATATTGAGTCTTCTAATCCATGAACATGGAATATATACATGTATATATACACACATATTATCCATTTGTTTAGGTCTTTAATTGCTCTCAATCGTGATTTGGTAGATTTATTCCTAGGTATTTAATTTTTTTTTTTTTTTTTTTGCTTTTGTAAATGGAATCTTTTTTTAAATTTCATTTTCTGTTTTCTCCTTATTTGGGTATATATTGTTTCATGAGGTTTTGTATAGCAACATTATTAAATTCATTTTTTATTCTAATTGTTTCCTATATATTCCTGAGTTCATCTTAAAGCTTCATTTTCAGATGCACATAAAGAAAGCCTAGCTATATATGTCACTCTTCCAAAATCAACAATGGATGTGACAGATTATAAAGAGCAATCAAATAGCACTCCACCAGAATTGGGTTTTATTGCTATAAGGAGAGAGGCCAGGAGAAGACGGGGTGCACAGTGGAAAGCTGGGGGTGACTCACTTTCCCAGGGGTTTAAAGGGAACACTTCTGTGAGCTAACTATCCTTACAGGTGGTTTTGACTCAAAAGCTCTAGACCACTGGGCAGTCTTCTGACCCCTTTTTAAGCAGCATTGTGTATAACCAGCGAGGTCTTCACAAAGAGCAAGCAGCAAGCTGCCGTCCAGAAGGGCCCATCCGGCATTTTCTAATGGGACAAGTAGGAACTAGTTGTTCTCTTTCACGGCCTGGATGGATTCATTCCTCCTGTTAAACTTGACTCTTGCCTTCACACCTCCATGAGGCCCTGAACAGGAACGCCAGGTCACCTACACACAGACAGACAGCAGAGCAGGCCACTGGCATCAGATCCTCCGCAAGGGCCAGACATGTGCTTCTGCTGTGTGACTCGGCCCTGGGCCCGAGGCCGCGTGGGCTCCTGCGGAATCCATGTCCTCCCAGGAGTCTGCCCGGGGCTCCAGCCCTCACGGAGGGGACCTTGGGGAAGATCCCTGCTTTGTCCGAAGCATCAGCTCCGTGACTCACCGTGGGAGATGGACGGGGTGGCTCCGATGTGCTTTGCTGAGTGTTGTAGAAGGTGTTGAGTGCCTCTTATGTTGGGTGGCCCCTCCAATCCCAGCAGCTTTCCCGCAGTTTAGAAAGCATGACGAATGTCACAGCACACCAGGTAGGCAAGGGCTTTCCCCTCTTCATCAGTTTTAGCTCTCTTGGTGAAAAAATCAGGAATTTTTGCCTTTTTTTCTGCATAGAGCAGGTATTCCGGCAATGAGCAACATGTGAAAACCCAAAAACTAATTTGAAAGAAAAGGAGAAGATATTTAATTATATCCTCTTCTCACTCATGTGAAGTGCTGTCTGCTGAGTCCCCACATGTCCCTGGCTTTTTTGGTGGAGGGGCACCTTGGCTGTGACCACCAAGTTCCTTGGGGGAAGGAGTGAAATGAGCATGACTGGGGTTTCCTGGCCTCCCCATAGCTCCAGCACCTCACAGTCATTTACATGCACGTGTCCAGGCTCCAGAGCCTTGGGGATCATGGCCCGAACCCCTGTCTCAGCCCCTTTGATGTGAGGGTTTCCTCTGGGGGAGTAGATGAAAGGATAGCATGCCACCCTTCCTTGCACACACACCCCTGAAATGCAGTCCACCCACTTTCCCCGTTGGGGGTTAACAGAAAGCTGAGAAGGAGAAATAAAAAGAAAGCAGGGGAAGGAGAGCAGTAGATGGGAGGAAGAGAGTTTTAATTTTTGAATTCTTTTTGTTTGGGGCTAGGGGAAGGTTGACTGTTTGCTAGTTGAAGATGATTCTGTAAGAGACAGGAAGGAAGCAGTCCTGCCTTGGCCTTTTCCCCTGACCGTCCAGCGCCCCGTCCCACTTCCCCTGAGCGCTCCTTCCTGTGGCCCACCTGGTACTCATCACTGCCGGCGCCAGCCTCCCCTCCGTTTCAGGGGAGCCCCAGACCTCAACCCCACCTGTTGTGTGCTCCCCAGCTCGTCCCCTCCGTGTCTCCGACTCCTGCAGTCCTGAGGCTCACGGGCACTGAGACCCGCAGCCCCACCGCCGAGCCCCTCAACGTGCCCCTTGCAGGCAGCTGGAAGCGTCAGCTCCCTTCCCCTTCATGCTGCCCTCCCACATCATGGCAGCTCTAAGCTCTTGTTCCCAGCTGAATAAATAAGTCACCACTCTGGTCGCATCCAGCCTGCCCACTCTGAGCTCACAGCCTCACGGCCCACCTGCTCCAGGGTAAGCCCAGGCCTCTGCCACATGGCTCCCATATGCTTTCTGCCATCATGACCCTCAAGGGGCCTTGATCAGACTGGACACAGTTCCTTAGCTCCCTCTCACTCCCGCTCCCGCAGCCTCTTCTCTCTGTCCAGCTCCGGCGCCTCCACCTCATCCCTCTCCCAGGTGAGTCCCTCGTTCCTTGTTTCACTGAGAACTCCCGTAAGTCCTCCCTCACCTGCCGCGTCCCTGCCACTTGGCCCGTAGGCTCTGCCTTCCCTCCACTCCCAGGCTGAGCTGCCCATGCTCCCGGCCGTGCCAGCCTCCCACCTGGGCACAGGCCGTGTCTCCCCTGGCCCACCTGGGGGCCTTTTCCCTGTCCCTCCTCCATCACCAGCTTCCCCTGTTTACTAGATTGTTCTCGTTAGTTTGCAGATATACCATTATTCTCCCATCTTTAAAAAAAAATTCTTGATCTCACTTTCCCTCCAACTACTACTCCATCGCTCTCCTCCTCCTTTGCAGCTGAATTCCTTCAAAGCACTGTATATACTGGAGCCTTCAAATTGTCTTCCCTTCTGTTTTGAACCCTCACCAGTCATGTTTTTGCCCCATTGCTGGTTTTTGACACCATCAGTCACTCTCTCCTCCCTGACACACTTCCTTCCCTTGCTTCCGGGCTGCCGCGGACTCCTGCGTTCCCTCTGTTGGCCCTGCCTTCTCCGTCCCCTTTGCTGGTTCCGCCTTATCTCCTGGACCTGGAAATATTGGAGAGCCCCAGGGCCCAGCTTGGTCCCTTCTCTTTCCCACATAACTTAAAAACCTGCACACGGACTACTCCTCCATCTCCTGCGCTGCGACTCCCCGACCCTGCACTCGGACATCTCACAGGCCTCCAAGTTCAGCCTGCCCAAGACTGAGTTTCTGGCATGTGCCTCCTGAGCCTGCTCCCCTCAGTCTCCTCCATCTCAGTTGACAGCAGCCCCACCCTTCCCACTGCTCCGGCCAAAAGCCTCAGAGTCCTCCTGACCCCCTTTTCTCTTACCCACACCCAGCCTATCTGCAGGGCCTGCTGGCTCTTCCTGGGTGAGCTAGCCGAGTCTGACCACTTCCCACCACTGTCTCCAGACTGTTGCAGTCCTACGGAGCTGGCAGTTCACAGAGATTTGTTGAATGACTGCTGGGTGGGTGGGGTGTTAGCAGCAAGGCCATCCCAGAAGGCTGGGTGCCCCCTAACTGCCTTCGTGCTTTTCCCACAGCACAGTCCGTTCTTTGCGGAGCAGCTGACTGCGTTCCAGGTGTGGCTCACCATGGGCGTGGAGAACAGGAACCCCCCCGAGCAGCTCCCCATCGTTCTGCAGGTGAGTTTCCAGGTATTGGGCCAGACTGGCCAAGCACAGCCCATGGGTAGGAAGCCCCAACCCTTAGCAGCCCCTACAGGCTCATCTGCCTGGGTGTGTGCGGGCACCGGTGTTTGAGACTCCAGCCTCAACTGCACAGCTGGCTGTGGCCGGGCCACACGGTGCTTGGGCTCACTGATCACACCCCGTCCTGCAGAAGCCAGGGTGACTGAAGGCGTCCTTATTCCTAAACTGCCTCCCTGGGAAAGTCACTGATTCTCTCCTCTTCCACCCTCAATTAAATATAAATTCCTGGGATAGCCAGCCACCCTCCCCCTCTCACATTTACACTTGAGGAAGGAAGTGAGAAGATGGTGCTGCAAACCAGCTTCACTTCAGTCCAGCTCTTGTCATCACTGCCTCCTTTCTTTCGGGAGGATGTGAGATGTAAATCCCTCCCTGGAGGAGAAGGAGGAGGAGGAACCCTGAGCAAACATGCGAAAGGGCACGTGGGCTTCGCAGGCAGGCGGGTCCAGGTGTTGGCGAGTAGTGGCCAGCAGCCTTCCCCTTCCATGGATGCCCCCACAGTGGATGCTGTGAGAAATATACAGTTTCCAGATGGCCCTGCAGATGCCAGGCTCCTGCTGGCACAGCCCCTCCCCCAGCTGCCCAGAGGCTGCTTGCCCAGGTTCACGCACCCCCAACCATGACAGGTTCTAAAGTGAATCTAAAAATCACACTGCCCAGTGGTTTTTACAGCTTTTTGATGTCCCAGGGTGAACCGTGTTTCTACACCACACCCAGCACCCCCAATACACTGGGCACCCCAGAGCCCCAATGTGAGCTACGTGCCCATGGTGGGCATCAGTGCTGTCCACACTGCAGGGTGACCCCCCATGGGGGTGGCAAATCAGCTTTGTGGTTCCTTGTCATTGGTTGATAAGATGAGATGGGGTAGGAGGGGGTGAGATGGAAATAATCAGATTCATCATAGATAGTGGGATTAGAAGGACACCAGAACACCTTTGTCTAGTGAATGTGTATTTGTGTGGGAGGTGGATGTCCTGGGTCATGATGGAAAGAATGTATCTTACTCGGGGACAGCATCAGAAGACTGGAAACCACTGGCCAGTGTGGACATCAAGGTCTAGTAACTCCATAACCCAGAAGGCTCTTTCTGTCACTGGGTGGGGGTGGGTGAGCACAGGCGAGCAGCTGTGTGCGGCTGTCGGGCAGGGAACACCGTTCTCACATCTGCATTGGACTGTTCTCATTTTGCAGTGGAGAGAACGGAGTCCGTCTCTGGGCTGGGGGCATCCCATCCTGAGAGCAGGCAGGGTGGGGTCACCTACAGAAAGTGATGATGTGGGAGCAGGGGCCTCACCTCCCCCTGCCCGAGGACCAAGGGGGGCTGTGCTGCACTACCGAGCTGTTGGCTGCATGGGACAGACACAACCATGGTCTCCACAAGGCTGGACGTTCACTGCTGCAAGATCATTTAAAACACAGACAGTTTATCTTGGTCACCCCGTGCAACGTGGCAGCCATCCTCGCTGGCACTGAGTCAGCTCTCTGCCACCATTCTAGCATCTGCAGGCCTTGAAGACGACCAGCTCACACCAAACCAAGGTTCCCCTATGAATCTCAGACAGCAAGGAGAGGAGCCTAGGGAGGGAAAAGGTCCACAGACATGCCACAGTCCATGGCCTGCTCGGGCCAGCCTCGACGTTGTACTGCACCTCAGTGCAGACCCTTGGTGCTTTTCGTCTATCCCGAGTGCTCCTGTTCTGACATTATGAAAGAACTCAAGCAACTCTTAGATACTGTAAGTGACTCAAACTTAAAAACAGCCATTCCTCTTTTATGCTTCCGGATTAGTTTAATTTAAGACTGCAAGGTGAACTGAAAACAAAATTTTCAAAACAAAAATCAACAATAACAAGGAAACAAAAGGAAACTGGGCATTTGGCAAAAGCCACCTGTTTTGCTTTAAATGGATGTGGGAAGGGGCTGGGTGGGATGGAAGGCAGGCAGATGGGACTCTGGTGGGATGTGCTGTGCCACACCCCCTGGGATCACCCAGGCCACCAGGGTCTCATCAAAGGAGACCGTGGCTTCCTTCCAGACACCCACTAACCCTCCTCTTAGCGCAGCTGCAAGAGAGGGGAGACACAGCCAAGCATGTTGACCCCAGTTCTGTTGGCTTCTTTTTAATGTTCCACTTACAATCCTCACTCCCTCAGGAAAAGGGAAGAGCCTTGAGAGCCAATGTTCCAAAGGGGAATCACTCAGTGAAAGAAAAAAAGGTAGGTATTTTCCACGCGGAGAATGAAGCAAATGTAACCGGCAGGTTCTTCGCCTTGGCAGAGGGTTCCACCTCCCAGGCCTGCCCAGCCTGGGTCAGTGGGCGAACCTCCCTCACGAGAAAGTGAGGCAGACGAATGAGGAAACAAGGTGCTCTCGCACCGAGGGCGGCACCCAGTGCCGGCTTCTTGCTCATTAACTCAGGGGGCTTCGCCGTGCTTTCTTCTTGCCAAAGCCTGGACCCTGCTCTCCGTAATTTACCCTCCAGTGCTTTGGCAAGTCAGCAAATGTTCCTGAAGGGAAAGAGAATTTCACTACAGGAAATCTCTGCTCCTTTTCCCGTGGACCAGAGCGCGTTTTCTCCACCCACAATCTCAGAGGCTTGAGCTAATGACCACTTGACACCAAACAAAATAGATTCCCTAGGCCCAGCTGATGGAACGTTCCTCATAGAAAGGCCTTTCCTCATCAGCCTTGATGTCCTTTTTTGCCTTTTAGAACTATCAGTCAACAGAAGGAGGAGGAAAGAAGGTAAAATGTTTAAAAAACAAATACCTCGGAGGATCAGCTCACAGAGATTAGCTTCTTGGAACACACATCAGCAAATTGTCGTGGGAGGAAAGAAAAATAAAATGTAGGCCTTTCCCCAGTGCTCTTTATTGGCAGTGTTTGCCCGGCACCGGTGCTTTCTGAGGTGTCCTCTGCTGTCCTGGCACCATGTAGCCCCGGTGCCCCCAGCTTCCAGCCTTGGCATGAGTGTCCCGGCCACCTTGGGCAGCCTTGAGTGAAGACGCCCTAAGCAGAAAAAGGAAGGGCATCAGCATTGTTGGAAAGAGAGCAGAGTGTTTTAGAGCCTTTACACTGGTGTTACAAATCACTGTAGGCATTTCATTGCGAAAACCATGTTGGCTTTCATTGCATTGTTTATTTACTAAAGCCCAGGGTTATTATTAGGTAGCAGCAGAATAATCCAAAATCACAAACATCAGTAGCTCCAGAATCTTCTTGAAATCAGGATAGACCCAGAAACCCGGCCTTCAGCTCTATTGAGAAGTCTCTTTTTGTACTTCAGACAAATGAGATTTTGTTCCCTTAGCAAGTTCTGTTTTAATTTGGATATTCACTGCTAATTTGGATTGGCACAAATGAAAAGAAAACCAAGTAACTTATTCAGTTCACCATCGTTTCTTGCTGCAGTTTCCACTTATCCTGGGATGGTCTGAAACAGGAACACACATGAGAACAAATATAAACCGAAAACTGGTCCTTCATTATTCTAAAAATAATTTTAATTTGTGTTGAACTTCAATTTTGTAGAAATATAAATCCACAGAAGGAATAAGAAAGAAGATGTAATGTTTGAAAAAGCCAATACTTGCCATTTTCCTCAATACTCTGTTGATGAAGTTTACTTTCAAATGAAACGTCAGCTATCCCAGCAAACCCCTGGCTGCTTGAGGTTTTGTGGGGTGCGCTCCCCCAGGGTGGGCTCCCCTCCACTGGCGTGCGTCTCCGGCCTGTGGATTTCTCACTCACGTGGTGCTGAGCAGACTCAGAAAGGGCCGTGCCACCACAGTGCCTGCATGCCTGCCTTCTCCCCGCTGGTCCTCGGTGACAGACGCGCCACGGTGCAGGCCTCCACTGTTCCGCTAGGCAGCCTGGATGCCGAGCAAAGACAGGAGCTGCTCCGGGTTAGGTCTTGTGGCCTTGCGCTGCCGTTTCTTCCACTGCCAACTGTTCTATAGGGATTTACCTTAAAAAACAGAGCTTTGCTCTCTTGACCGTGTTTTCAGTAACAAAGGGAGTTAGAAGACCGAATTGGGCTTTAAGCTTTGGATGTATTTGGCATCTTTGATTTTGACAAACTGCAGCTAGGAGGAGGCCTTTCACGAGCCCAGGGAGGAGATGGCCCCCTCAGGCAGGACCATGCGGAGCTGCAGAGCCAAGCCAGCTCGGTGTTCTCTGGAAACACCACCCCATGGGGCTACGCAGAACCCCTCCGAGAGGTGGGGGCATCCATAAACGGGGCTGAGAGCAGAGAGAGCAGTTTACTGCACACCCTCTGTGGACCTGTCCTTGGGTCCTTTCTCTTTACTTTGTTCAATCTCCAGGAGTAAGCCCAGGTCACGTGCTCTCCTTCCAGTTTTTCTCAGTAAGAAAACTGATGTCTCCAGAAGGTAAGACGTTTAAGCCACACTATTAGTAGGCGATGGAGCCAAGAATTCCCGCGAGGTCACTTTAACCCAAAAGCCCACACGTTCCCACACTCTAGCTCTGCCCTCAAAACCTACCTCTCGGGCAGCAAAGGCCTGGGGGGCCTAGGAATGACGTCTGTACATGGGGTTGGTTTCCAGTGCAAGACGTGCCTGCAAGCTGCTGCCTTCCTGACCTTCCCCAGCTTCCTAAGCAAAGACACTCTCCCTCAAAAGAACAAAAACATGCCACTCACACATCCATCTTGGGACAATGATTTGGAAGTGTTCTCCTGACAAGTGACAGATGAAACAGTAACTGCCCATTGCTGAGTCCAGTGGCGCCTTTTCAGCTCTCCCAGTACTTGACTGCTGCACTCCACATGGCAGCTGGAGACTGCCCTGCTAGGCTGGGGTCACAGGCCGCTCCTCCACCTGGGGGTACCCCCTCCTTCTGCTCAGTTCCCTGTGCTCTCCAGCCTCCCCACCACTGCCCCTCCTGTCCCCGGGACCCTGCCCACACCCCCTCGCCCTCTCTAGCTCACACCTACACTCTCACCTTCTGGAGAACGCCCCTGAAAGGCTCCGTGGCCCTGCTCTCTCCTCCCCAGGCACTGCCGCTGGCTCTGGACTGGCTTCTGCCCTCAACGCCACTAACATCCGTTCTCCCAAACCTGCTGACTCCCCCTCAGAGTCCCTGCTCCTTCTACTGCATTGGTTGCTGTCCGGTTCTGGAAGCCCTCACTTCCCTTAGCTCCTGGGACTCCGCACGCCCTTCCAGCTCTCCTCCTGCCCACCCCTTCCCTCAGCATCCCCTTCGCCTCCCCCCAGCTCCACTTCTGAGCTTCTCAGGCTCTGCTTCCTCTGGCCCCCTGTTCAGCAGCCCCACATCTGCATCCCCGCTCACCTGGTGTGCTGCACTTTTCTCTTGCCTCTCACGGGTTCTCAAACTCACTCCAAACCTTTTCTTCTCCCACTTCCCCGTCTCAATCAGACACTGGGAGTCATCCCTGACACCTCGTTTCCCCTGGCCCCGGCCCCAGGCAACCAAGCAGCCCTGTCAGTTCCACCACTGGGTCCCTGCCCCTCCGTGGGCACCGCCATGCTGCTCCACCCCCTGCCTGTCCCTGCTCTGCAGCATACATTGGGTCTCTTCAAGACGCAGAGCAGATCAGGTCCCTCGGCTGCACAGACTCTTCCAGTGGCTTCTTGCTTTTAGGAAGACCTAAAGTTCTCAGCCTGGTGAATGCCTTGCTGGGTCTGGCCCCTTCCTACCTCTCCAGCCTGGTGGGGAGCCCCTGTTCCCCCCCCTCCACTCTCCCTAGGCACCCCAAGCTTGTCCCACCTCCTCTGCTTCTAACTCCAGCCTGTGTCCTGCAGCCTCTGGCTGCCCAGCCACACCCCATCCACCTGCTTGCACCTGCGAGGGCCTCCCAGGGAAACCTCCCCCAGACTCCCACCAGGTCAGGCCCTCCTGGGTCATGGGGTCCCTGGCGCCCCTCACGGTGGCAGTGCACACACATTCATGCCACAGTGCGTCCCACATCTATCTCCACTGGTGAAGATAAAGCTCCGTGAAGGCGGGGAAGGGTGGCCCCTCCTGTCTGCAGGGCCCCCGAGCACTGGCTCAGCACACACACACCTGCTGGGTGAAAGGACACAGCGGTGGACACGGTGCACATGACCTCAGGCGTGGAACCCATCAGGAGCAGGCGGAATGCATGGCTCCAGTACCAAGAGAGCACGTCGAAGAGCCAAGGAAAGGAAATATGCAAATACACAGCCAAGCTTGCGCTGCTGAATCTACACAGGGCTCTACCGTGTCAGTCAGGACAGGGCCAGCGTTTCCGTAGAAAAGCAGCCTGAGGAGCGCACCCCAGTCTTTGAGGGGAAGCCTCCCATGGCAGATCGGCAGGTAACAGCGACAGCATCTGTGGGCCAGTGACACCCAGGAGCTTGACAGCCATTCTCTCTAATAAAGCCCATGCATCGCTAGTGTGGTGTCTTGTTTGAATTAGGAATTTAAGGTTTGGAGACATGAAGTGCTCTGCCCCGCGTCCCCCAGCTGGCGCGCGGCCAGGCGGACAACCGCGGCGGGGCAGCTGGCGAAGCGGGTGTGGGTTCCCACGGGACGCGCAAACTGGTTCAGCCGAGGGGAATTCAGTAACACTTATGTACTCTCTGATCCATAGTTTTACTTCTAGGATTTATCCTTGGGAGATAATCATGTAAATGTGCAAAGACGCACATATTAGGATATTTATCACAGCACTGTTTGTAACAGCAAAAGTTCATAATACTCTGAGTCTCTGGCAATGTGAAGGTTGTTTAAACGAATTATATTCATTTATTATATTTACAATATAAATGCAGCACCGTGCTGCCCCAGGAATGGTGGCTGTGCATGCCGAATGGTGCAGGATGATGGCCTCAGTAGATCATTTCCCTTAAGAGGAGACCAGAAACACAATAATGTATTATTTAATCCAGAATAAATAAGGGAAGTGTATACGTAAAGAAAAATGTGTGAAACTTTACATATCAAAATGTCGTCAGTGAGTTATTTTTTGTGTGCAGTTAAAATGCATGTGTTCTAATACTTTCTGCAGTGAACATATTTCACCTGTATGTAGAGGAAATAAAGGCTTTTCTCAGCCTGTCCAAAAGCATGAACTGTCCAGAAAGGAGCAGCTGCTGTGGATGAGCACACAAGCAAATGAACACACAACCACACCTGTGCCCGTCTGCTCAGACCCTCCCCAGTTAATGACCTCATGGCGGAAGCTTCCAGGGGCTTCCCATCTGGGTGGCTTGGCAGTGATGTAGACTTTCTTTCTCATTTCGTAGGTGCTGCTAAGCCAAGTGCATCGGCTGAGAGCTCTGGACTTACTGGGGAGATTTTTGGACTTGGGTCCCTGGGCGGTAAGCCTGGTACGTGCGTTCTGCGCCAGCTGGGGACGGGCAGGCCTGTGGCGTATTTGGGCATAGTCACTGGGCTGCTTGTGGCTCTGAAGGAGGAAGTGGTGGTCCGAGGTGGAACAGGCCGTGGTCTAGTGATCCCAGGCACGTTCCCCCTGCAAGGACTTCTGGGAACACCCCGGGCAGCTTCAGTGGGAGGTTTGGGGGGGGGGATTGTTTTGCTTTATTTCATTTGCCCCTTTTTTCCATCTTCTATTAGACTTACTCTTGATGGAAAAGAGAGCATCACTTTTCCAAGAGTGGCCTGGCAGCAGCCAAGTCCCCACACCACACGGGGCCTTTGAACACCACTCGCTGGCTGTTCACTCCTAGGCTAGGCCCAACTCTGAAGTACTTTCTGGCTCCTCATTCAATAGAAGAGTAGAAACAGCCATTTAAAACCCAAAAGATGGACAGGAATAGACAGAATTAAAAGTGACCATTTTCCCAACCATTAAACTGTAAGGAAAATAAAAGAAATCGAGGGGATCCTGTAGATTACAAGAGGCCCAAGAAACACATCGGCCAATAGCAATGCATAAACCGGATTTGCTTCCTGTTGCAAATAAAAATTAGAAGCTTAAAGAAAATTTTAGCTGGATATTTGATGTTATTGAAGAGTAACTTCATTTTTTTGGTGTGATAACAGTTTTATGGTTGTGTTTTTATAAAAGAGACCTGATTTCCTAGAGACATGCTAAGTGTTTACAGATGAAATTATGTGACATGTAAAAGTGTCTTGAAAGTATTGTGGGGAGGGCACAGCTAGGGGGATAAGATGAAATGATATGAAGTTGGAATTGACCCCATGGAACCTGGGTTTTTGGGAGTTCATGATTCTCTGTACATTTAGGTGTTGTTACAATTTTTCATTGTACGATGTCAACAAATTTGATAGTCTAACAATGAGGGAGGAAAGAGAAAATCTAAAAATTAGGAAGAATAATTCAGCAGCAGCAGCATCTGGGACCACTTACACCCTGAAGTTCCTGAGGCCAAAACTAACTCCCAGCCCAGCAGGATCGTAAGGGAGAGGCTCTGCTCCCAGTTTGCGTGTGTGGTTGTCAATAACAGGGCTGCACAGTCATCATGGAAAAGCATGAGTCAAATCAGTTGACTTTCACCAAGATGGGGACGCATATAATCATAACATAGGCTAGAAAGAGTTTCACTCATATGATTAATTTTTTAAAAATTAATTTTGGCCCTTTAAGGAATTAGGCTTATGCAAGTGGGAAGTTTTGTTAATATATAAACAGATGCGGAAAGATGAGCTGTTGGCTGTGTGCTCACAGATTTTGGCTCTTAGGCCAGGGCTCAATAGCCCAAGCTGGGGAAGCGGCATGTTCACTCCTTGTTAAACAGACCATGTGAGAATCAGGGGGCTCAGGGCTGCCACTGGCTTTGGCCTGGGCCACGCCACCTCTCCTGTGCTGGTGGCAGGAGACCCCACTCACTGCAGGGGAGAATCGTTGGAAAAGCTTTGGGATTCCAACCAATTTGAGATAAGGATTTAGCAGTTGTGGCCCACGGTGACACCTTCCCTCTGTTTCCCTGCGTCTGAGAGCAGAGGGTCCCCCAGGGACAATTAGCTGCCCGAAACTAGGCACTGGGAAGACCCAAAGCTTCTGCCCTGTTAGCCAGCCTCCAAACTGGCCTTTCCCAAGGCATGTATTTTCCCTAAAGGTTCTTCTCCAGGGCACATGTGACTTTTGGAGCAAACAGTGCAAATGAGTGACGGTGAGGCCAGGCACGGCTCCCCATCCAGAATCCCAGTCCAGTGCCTTAGCCTCGCACATGGGCGCAAACCAGCCACCTGAGGGCGTGGGCGAGGGTGTCGGGCACCAAGCAGTTTGCACCATAATGAGGACACCCCCTTTCCTGAGGCACAGTCATCCCCATCATGGTTCCCGTACGTGCCAGGGGTCAGGGCACAGCTGTCCCCGAGCTCCCTCCTGGATGTGGAGGTGTGCCACAGACTCACAGTCTTTTCTTTCCCTTTAGGCCTTGTCCGTCGGCATTTTTCCTTATGTGCTTAAACTACTTCAGAGTTCTGCCAGAGAGCTAAGGCCACTTCTTGTCTTCATATGGGCCAAAATTCTTGCCGTCGACAGTGTGAGTAACCTGTTTGTGCCCTCTATGCGTGTGACGTGGTGCTCCATGCTTTCCCAGCTGCCGCGCCTCCGGCTGTGTCCTTGAGGCCTGCCCTGCCGAGCCCCAATGACAGCAACTGCCAGACCTGGGGCTGAGGAACCTGGGGTGCAGACGGTATTTGGCGCTGGTTTTGCTGCCTCCTGCGCCCATTTCTGTGGTGACTCCTGAGTTTTTTGTCCTGCAGCTCCTCCAGGCTCTGCCAAGCTCTGCCCTTCACCCGCCCTTCTCTTCCAGAGAGGTGGTTGCTGCCTCCGCCAATGACCCTCCCAGCTCACCTTCCTTCCTTCTCATTGTCACCCTTGCCCTGACCCGACCCTCAGGTCGTTCTCTTTCCTTCTTGCCTGTGGCAGTAAATGATACAGATCACACACGCTCTTGAAACTCCCCTGCCTGGTCTGATCCCTGCATCCTCCCTCTGTCTCTCCAGCTGATGCTTTTTCTCTTTCCCTGGCCCCAAATGTGTGAACCCAGGATGCCGAGCTTCAGGGCCACAGTCTCAGCCGGGCCTAGAGCCTGGGGTGCCAGCAGTCACAGCTCCTCTGCGTCTCCGGCTCTGCTCCCCAATAGGCCTCAGCCCCCAGCTCCAAGCACCTGCTGGAGTCTCAGCCATTTGCTGGGCGCCTCCTGCACTTGAGGCTGTGGGTCAGGCTGAGGCCAGGTGAACCCATCCTGCCCCCACCAGGCCCACAGGGGGAACTTGGATGTGGCAGAGCCCACCGAGCTGAGGCAGAGAGTCACACGCTCAACAGGAAGCGCTGCAGAGGCCCCTAGGGAACTGCCAATGGGCTGCATTGGGGAGAAGAGAAGGTGTGGAGACACAGGTTCATGTTTCAAATCCAACTCATACCAGCCTGCTGTGCGTGCACGTGTGTATGTGGGTGTGTGTGCATGTTCACGTGTTCACATGGCTGTGTTCACATGTGTGTGCACATGTGTCAGAGTGGGTGCATGGATGTTAGGCCCTGAGGCAGAGCCATGCATGTGAAGTTTAGTACTTCCCCCAGCCCCGTGAAGTGTGCAGGATTTTGCTGATCATTTTACAAATAAGAAAATGCTCACCCAAGCCAGCTGCCTGGGTGCAGGTGGCCGTGAAGCGACGGCACCAGGCCCAGGGCCTCTGCCGCTGAGGCTGCACTGCCACACCTCAGGGAGAACAGGCGCTCCACAGTTAGGAGGGGACATCAGGAGCCAATGGGAGAGGTCAGTGGCCTTGGAGAGGCACAAGGCCATTTTCTCATCTGTAAGAGTGAAGACTGAGTGAAAGAACCTTAAAACCAAGTGTGCGTCCTGCTCTCTCCACACCCCCTCTCCAGGGCCTGCTGTTTTCCCTCCGCCCCTTCCTTCCCGGCATCCAGGCTGGGAGCTGGCCCCCCCTTGCCCCTTCCCAGCCCTACTCACTCGGTCACCAGACCTGGCCTGCACCCCATTCAGTCTGCTCCCCATCCACCCAGTTACTCTGGACTTTATGCCACAGATTCTCTTGGGCGCTGGCCAGCCCTGTCCTCATTGCTCAGCTCCACACACTCTGCTCAAATCCCAGCCGCCAGCCCCACAACGCAAGGCCACCCATGTCCGCTGTCCCTGACCTCACTGCCCTGCTTGGCCCCTCACCCCCCAGCCCAGCCATTACTCCCTCCCTGCCTGGGCCCTGGGCTCAGCCTCTGGTGCCCACCTCCTCACCCCCAGAGCAGGGGCTCATTTACAGTCATGTGGGGGGTCGTGTTGGGGGGCACTCTCCCCTGGTGCAGGGTCCCTGCAGTGAGGGCTGCTGCGGTTCCACCTTCCAATTGGGTGTTGTGGGTGCCCGGCATCCTCACTCTGTTCTCTTTTTTAATGAAATTTTATGAGACATGTTCACACACCAAAGAAGCATCCAAAAGGCCCAACCCCTGGCTCACAGCATCATCACAAAGTTGTGCGTTTGTCACCAAAATCAATTGTAAAACATTTTCATTAGTCCAGGAAGCAAAACAAAAAAGAAAAAGAAAAACTAAGGGAAGACCCGAGACATCCTGTACCCCTTATCCCCCCATCACTGACTCCTAGCGTTGGTGCAGCCCATTCATTACTGGTGATGAAAGAATAGTAAGATATCGTGTTAACTCCAGTCCACAGTTTGCTCATACTGCATTTTCGCCCATCTGTCCCTCTGCCATTGGCTCCCTATAATAGTTTTGTGTATTTGTTCTGGTTCATGGAGGACATTTTTTTATATTTGTACTGTCAATCACAGTCATCATCCACACAAGATTCCCTGAGTTATCCAGTCCCATGTTTTAGCCTCTGGCTTTCCTTCTGGTATCATATGTGACTCTGAGCCTCCCCCATCAACCACACTCACTCACCCTTCAGCACTGTTAATTATACTCAATAATGGGCTACTGTCAAGTCTACCCATTTCCACCCCTTTAAATCCATCCTAGTTAAAATTCCACACGCCTTAAGCAGCAGCTCCCCACTGTTTAGCCTCATTCCATCTCCTGGTAACCTGTGTCCTAGATTCTCACTCATCTTCATTGGTTGATCTGGTACAGCAGCCTTGCCCTTATTAATTCTACCACTTTACCAATTCAAGCTTGACCCTTCTGGGCCGGGGCCCTGGACGTGGCCATGTTCAGTAAGCATTTTTTCGCTCTGTCTGCTCGCTTTCTAATGACAATGGGCCCATCCTGACTGTGAACTCTCCAAGCAGAGTATTCATTTTTCAACCAAGTGTTTACTTCCTATCCATTAAACTAACCTCTGACAAACAAAGACATCTTTAAAATATTGACGAACCTCTGGATTTAAAGTCGGAACACTAAATCCCATTGCCCTCATTTACTTCAACAAGCCATCCTCACTTCCCTCCACCGTCATCTGCTTCTTTATAAAATTATAGCAGTAACACTGAGGCTGCCTCTGGCAGTTTGACTGCAGAGCAAAACCACGCCATGTAAAACCGTTTTCTAAATTACGGAATAGAAGGGTCCTGCAGGGATTGAAAGCATAAACCTCCTGTCCCTCCAGGTTCTCCCTGCTCCCCTAATACCTTTTCTTGCTAAGCTGAATCCTTAGCTGTGTGAGTCAGAAAGCCACACTCTTTGTCTTTCAAATATCATTGACAAGCCAAGTTATGTAAACAACCCTCAGGAAGCCCTTTTGAAGCTTTCCGTTTCTCTTCTACATCGGTGCCTTCGTCAGGTTTAGGAATTTATTGGAACCTAAAAATGCTGGCCACAGATTAAGGACCAGGTGTGAGGGTCACTGGTGTGTAGAAGACAGAGCCTAAAGCAGAGCAAAGCGCAGGACGAAGGAGGCAGCGGGACTCAGGCAGAGAAGTTACCACCCAGAGGGACGTGGCCACCACACAAGGCACAGCTGCGTGAGCGTGCACATGCCAGGCTGGGTCTGCCTACGTGGTACCACACCCAGGGCCTGGACACAGTGTGTCTTTAGTTTTAGGAACGGCTATTTCTGCTTTGAAATTTTTCTCTTTTTCTGACTGTGGCCAACCCTTCTTAACTGCCCTTTGCCATTGTGTTCTTATAGCTCGTCACGTTGCAGTGTAAGGAATCTCAGGTAGAATTTCTTCCTGATCACATTTGTCTCCCAGAGGCCTGTTCCAGGGCACAAAATGTTTGAGCTCGGTGGCAAGCACAAGTGGTGCAGTGCTTCTTCATGCTGCCCTTGGCTCTGGGAAAATACCACAGTGCCCAAGGGCTCGCACGTTCGCTTCCTGCTGCCCAGCGGGAAGTGCCCTCACCTGCAGTGCTCTTATAAATGTGAATGCCTGTGGGCCACTTGTACTGTCCTCAGAATTAATTTCTTAGCTGTCTTGTTTCACCTGTTTACTTGAAAGCAGTCATTCCACTGAGAGAAATTTGAAATATTTCCGGTTGAAACTGAGCCTCATTTACCTCATCCTTCCTTTTCATAATTTCCCAGAGATTAAACTTCCACGTGTTTTCCAATGTGTTGCTCTTCACTTCCCTTCCTCATGTTGGCCGGACCTCGTTAGGTTGCGGGTCCTCTGCAGCTGGCCTTCCCTCCCTTGCCAGACATGTGCTTCCTACACTGCTCCATCCCCCAGAGTGAGCTCCCACTCCTTGGCCGTTGTGAGGTTCAGCACTGCACATTGCTTTATAGGCAAAGATGCAACCTTAAGATAAAAGAACCTGCTCAGAGGTGCTGGCCAAGCTCGCCAGTCCCCTAGTGCACTCGCCTCTCCCTGTGCTGGGAAGCCATCTGGCCCTTGGAGCACTTCTCTGAAAACTTGAGAAGGAGGGGTCCCTGCTCAAATGTAGACCTCCAGCCAAGGGCTGTGTGTGATCCCTCTTATTCCACAAGCCCATGTTGAGCACTCACCATGTGCCATGCGTTGTGCTAAGGGTCTTCTAAAGGATTTAAGAGAGAGGGGGTGTGCAGGTTTGAATCTGTTATATACCCCATAAAAAGCCATGTTCTTTAATGCAATCTTATGGGGGCAAACCTATTGTGGGTAGGACCTTTTATTAGGTTGTTTCCATGGAGAAATGACTCACCCAATTGAGGGTGGGACCTTTTGATTAGATTATTTCCGTGGAGGTATGGCCTTGCTTATTGAGGGTGGGTCTTGATTAGTTTACTGGAATCCTTGAGAGAGCTAAGAGCTGACACAGACCCAGACGCTTGGAGGTGGAGACAGAGAGATGTTTGGAGATGCTGAGCTTAAAGATGAAGCCCAGAGCTTGCCCCAGGGAAGCTAAGTGAGTACCCAGAGAAATGTAAAGAGAAAGCCAAAGGAATCAGAAGCTGAAAGCAATGCAACCTGGAAGCAAAAGACCAGCAGACACCAGCTACATGCCTTCCCAGCTGACAGAGGTGTTCCAGGCGCCATTGGCCTTTCTTCAGTGAAGATATCTTTTTGTTGATGCCTTATTTTGGACACCTTTATGGCCTTAGAACTCTAAATTTGTTAACTAACAAGCCCTTGTTGTAAAAGC
Source organism: Bradypus variegatus (assembly GCA_004027775.1). Lineage (NCBI taxonomy): Eukaryota > Metazoa > Chordata > Mammalia > Pilosa > Bradypodidae > Bradypus > Bradypus variegatus. Next base: position 34,992 of record PVKY010000033.1, on the reverse strand, counting down.
CCATCCATGTCTGGAATTTTGCATTCCAGCAGCTTTAGCAAACTGGAACAGGGAGGAATTATCTTGGCCTTAGAGAAGGTAGGCTTTGTCTGGGCAGAAGAAAGGAGGGAGCTTCCAGGAAGAACAGGATAGAAAAGAATAGTGTGCTATTTGAGGGGGGCACTACACATTGTGAGGAAACTGATTAGGACAAGGTAATATAATAACAGCATGTAAAGGAAACCCTCTTTCCTAGTTGTCTCAGAGCTCTGATATTCTCCAAGGAATATAATCCCAGAAAGTCTTTCCAAAATCATCCCTTTTTCCATATTACTGCACACTTCCCACTACTAATCAAAACTTACTAGGCGTGTAAAGAAGCAAGAAAATAGAATCTATAATGAAGAGAAAAAATAAAATCAGGCCATCAGAACCTACCCTAACCAACACAGATGTTAGAATTAGTAGATAACGACATTATGACAGGTTATTAGAAGTCTATTCCATTTGTTCAAAAAGTTAAATTGAGAAGATGTGGAAAATATAAGATGACCCAAATCAAATTTCTAGAGATGAAAACTACAGAGTGTAAAATGAAAAACACTCTGGGTGGGATCAATGACCAATTGGTCAGACACGGCAATAGAAACCATCCAAATGAAGTATGGTGAAGAAAGAAAATCTTTTAAAAATTGAAAGAGTGTGAATGAGTTGTGAGGCAACTTCAAGTAACCTAATAAGTGTTTATTTGGCATCCCCAAAGGAGGCAGGGAGAAAAAAATCTGTGAAGAAATAATGGCAAATTTGAAAATTATAAAACTACAGATTAGAGAAGCTCAAGGAACCCTAAGCATAAGAAACATGAAGAAAGCCACACCAAGGCACATCATAATCAATTTTACTTACAAAACCATGATAGAGGAAAAAGTCCTAGAAGAAGCCAGAAAATAAAAAAGGAATACAGGAACAAAGATAAGGATGACAGCAGATTTCTTATCAGAACCAATGAAAGCAAGCAGACAGTGGAACAACATCTTTCAAATACCCCAAGAAACTGTCAACCTAGAATTCTATACCCAATGAAAATATATTTGAAAAATAAAGGCAAAGAAAGATTTTTTCAGGTATGCAAAAGCTGAAAGAATGCATCACCACCTGGAGTGGCTATATTAACTTCAGACAAAGTAGATTTCAGAGCAAAGAATATTACCAAGAATAATGAAAGCCATTTTCATAAGTAATAAAGCGGTCAGTTCATCAATTGAATATAACAAACTTTTATTCCCCTAATAATAGATGTTCAAAATACATAAAGCAAAAATTGGTGGCATTGCAATGAGAAATAGACAAATCTATAACTATAGTTGGAGATTTTAATACTCCTTTCTCAATAACTGATAGAACAAATAGGCAGAAAATCAGTTGGTAAGGAGTGAGAAGCCTTGAACAAACTATTCACGAACTGGATCTAATTTGTGTTTATAGGACGCACCACTCAACAGCAGCAGGCTACACACTCTTTTCAGGTGCCACAGAACATACCAGGGTACACCACACCTGGACTATAAAACAACCTCAGTGAATTTAAAAGAACTGAAATCATATGGACTGTCTATACACTGGAATCAAACTCAAAATCAACAGAAAGATAACAGGAAAATCTCCAAACACCTGGAAACAATATGGCACACTTTAAAATAATCCCTGGGTCAAAGAGGAAGTCTCAAAGGAAATAAATGCCTTGAACTGAATGAAAACAAAAATATAACATAGCACTACATGCATATGTTAGAAAAGAGGAAATGTCTCAAATCCATGACCTCAGCTTCCACCCTAAGAATTAGTAAAAGAAAAGCAGATTGATCCCAAGTAGGAAAAAGGAAATAATAAAGATCAGAGAGGAAATCGATGAAAAGAAAACAGAAAATAGAGAATATCTATTAAACCAAAAGCTGATTATTTGAGAGCAACAAATTGCTCTTAATAGCATTCGGACTTATAATGGAAAAAAAGGAGACACAAATTCCCAATATCAGGAATGAGAGCAGTGATGTCACTGAAGGTTCTAGAGACATTAGGATACGTGATTATTAAGGACAACTCCCGGCCAAAAATTGGACAACTTTGATGAAATAAACAAATTCCTTAAAGACACAAACTACTCACAGGAAGAAAAGATATGAATAGCACTATACGTGTATATTAAAGAGGTCAAATTTGCCACTCAAAAACTTTCCTACAAAGAAATCACCAGATCCAGATGGCTTCACTGGCACATTCTACCAAACATTTGGTGAGACTAGCATTACTCTGATGCCAAAAACCAAACAAACACATGACAAGTAAAGGAAACTACAGACCAATATCCCTCATGAACGTAGATGCCAAAACTCTTAAAACATTTTTACCAAATTGAATCCAACAATATATAAAAAGGATAAATATATCATGACCTTGTGGAGTTTATTTCAGAATGGAAGATTGGTTTAATGATTAAAAATCAGTCAATGTAATTTACCATTTTAATAAACTAAAAAAGAAAAATCATATGATCATTTCAATAGAACGGAGAGAGCATTTGACAGCATTCCTGATAAAAAGTCATAGCAAACTAAATCATAGCATGGGAGGAACTTCCTCAACCTGAAAAATAGCAACTGCAAACAATTTGCTGTCAAGGTCACACTTAGTGGTGAGAGACTGAAAGCTGTCCCCCAGTCAGGCCCAGGAGAGGGCCTCTGCTCAGCCTCGTGCTGCGGGCCCTGGCCCTCTAGTGAGGCAGGGGGAAAAGGCCTCCAGCTTGGAAAGAAGTATAAACAACTTTAGTTTCAAACGGCGTGACTGTCTAAATAGAAAATCTGGTTGAACTTGTACCACTTTACTAAATTCATTTAGAACTAATAAGTGAATTTAGTAAAGTTTCAGGTTACAAGATCAATATACAAAAATCAGTTTTATTCATATACACAGCAGTGAACTATTGAAAGTTGATTCTTTTTAAAATATCATTTACAATGCATAAAAATTTGAAATAATGGGGATAAATTCTGACAAAAGATGTTGCAGGTCTATACACTGAAAACTACAAATTATTAATAGGAGAAATTAAAGAAGACCCAAATAAATGGAGAGTCCATGTTTTTAAGCTTCCTGATTCTGAAACCCTCGTGGAATACGAAAGAACTAGACTAGCCAAAACCACTTTGTAGAAGAGGAACACAGCTGCCTAGTTTCCAGACATCTTGTAAGTCTACAGTAATCGAGACAGTGTGCTACTGGTGTCAAGATGGACAAATAGATCAGTGGAACAGAGTAGGAAGTCAAGACAGACCCATACATATATGGACAACTAATTTTCACCAAAGATGCAAAGACAATCAATAGAAAAAGGAGGTGGTGCTGGAAGAATTGAACATAGCTAGAATATATAAAATACTCTCAAAACTCATTAGGAAAACAAACATGCAAATGTTTAAAATAGGCTGAAGGTTTAGACACTTTGCTAAAAATGATATATGGATGGCCAATAAGCACATGAAAAGATCTGAACATCATCAGTCCTTAGGTATATGCAGATGAAAAGCAAAACCGTGTAGCACAACGTACCTATTAGAAAGCCTACAACTGACGGTAAAAACCATGCTGTCAAGCATTGGCGAGGACGTGAGTAGACTGGAGCTCTCACACACCGCCGGCGGTAATGTGAGGTGGCACACCGCTTTGGAAAATCCTTTTGCAGTTTCTAGTAAGTCAGACGTGCACATTTATCTGTACATATTCATCATACAAGATCCAGTCGTTCCACTCCTAGATATTTATCTAAGAGAAAGGAAAGCATATGTTCCTAAATGCCTTGTACAAGAATGTCGATAGCAGCTTTGTAAGAAATAGCCAAATGCTGGGAACACCCCCATGTCCATGAGCAGGTGAATGAATAAGCCAACAGTGGGTTATCCACACAGTGGAATCCCACTGGACAGTAAAAAGGAATGGACTAATCCCAAAATAATGACACCGAGGGAAAGAAGACAGTGAAAGAAAGGTTCCTATCAGATGGTTCTGTGTTGATAAAATCAGAGAAAATGTGAGCACATCCACAGCCACAGAAAGCAGCCCGGTGGCTGCCAGGAGAGGGAGCCCACTGCTGGGGAGAGAGGCTCCCACGGGCCTTGAGGAAACCTTGTGGGGAGGTGAGTTCACAGGTTTTTACATATGTCAAAAAATGAAAATTCTGTATTTTAAATATGTACAGTCTCTCATATGTCACTTATTCTTTAAAAAGCTGTTAAAAAATTCAAATTGCAGGACAGTTGGAACAACCATACTGGTCTCTTCTAAACTTTCAATTTTAAGAAAGACAAAAAAATGGGGGAAATCTTGGATAATAGTATTGTGTCAACATTCCATTTCTTGAGAGTGATGCTGGCTTTACGGTTATGTGAAAGAATGCCCTGTCCCTCGGGGCAGTTGGGGCCAGGCTTCATGGTATCTGTTGTTTGCGTTCCAGAAGTGCACAGAAACGCAGGGGGAGGCAGACGGCGAAGCAAATGTGGCGGAGCATTTTAAAAATCGTACTTAAGGTCCCGGGATTAGAGATGCAGTATGGCATTGCACATACCTGGGGACGAGTGGAAAGTGCAGCTAGGTCTACCCCCTGTGTACTGGGCACATTCTGGGAAGGTGGTGGCTGTTTTAATAAGTTCCTCAAGTCCTTATCGTTTGTCTTTCTGTTAAGTAGTGAGAGTAAGGGCGGGGAGACAGTTAACAGGATTCCTGTAGGTGGGGTTCCAGTTCCTCGAGGGTTTGCTCATGTGGGCACAGGGCAATTCAGGCAGACTTTTCCACCTTATGGTTGATAACGTTTTATTTGCGCACCCTAGGAACACCAAGGGCACAAGGTCACTGAATCCGGAAAGCCATTCAGTGCTGGTGTTTATGCGGTGGTTGCAAATCAGGGGTACGGAGTGTTTTTCCCCGTGGGCACCGGCTGTCAGATCCGAGGAAGACGGTACCTCCAAGCAAAAGCAGGGAAGAGGGTAGCGGGTCGTTTGTGCAGCCAGATCTGGGCTGCTGCCTCCTTCCCAGGTTCCGAGTGCCCGCTCTTCTCTGCAAAGAATGCCGTCACATGTTTTCACTCGGACGTCAACAGCCTCTGCCCTCCTTGTCACTCCCATTTTTCCCCTCCTCAAATATGCACAGAAATACCTCAACTGAAAACGTGGGCACAGTGCACTGTCTGCCCATCCAGGGGCGACCCTGTCACCAGGGTCTGAGTGTGACCGAGTGGCCAGAGGACTTGCAGTCCGGAGCCAGCTTTCCTGCTGGTGCAATAGCTCCAGGCGCTGGCAGTGGGCGGGGCCGGGCCGGGTGCACCTGCCGCCCTGGGTCCCTGTGAAGTGACCGCCATGTGACTGGGCTCCCTGTGTCCTTAGGTCGGTTACGTGACCTTTCTAGGATCTGGATAAAGTTCTCTCCATCTGTTTTTGTCATGAAGGCTTCTACAGTTTAGTGTTGGAGTTGTTTTATCTTACTTTTGCATTTCTGGAATTTTCTAGTACTCCTCTCAAATTACCCCTTATTGAACTTACCCTCCTGCTTATCCCATCTTCCAGCTAACTGTATAAATGGATGAAGTGGAAGCAGTTTCTGCCCTTGCCTTAGGTAGCCTTGCTAGTTAGAGAATGTTAAGCAGAATTCAGGCACGTCCTCACAGGAAAGCTCCCAGCCCAGAGTCAGGCAAGTACTGGGTACTTAATGAACTGTTAGCTCTCCTTCCTGCCCTCTTATTTTGAAATAAACAACTTAATTGTTTTGGTCGTCCATGTAATTTCTAACTATAGGTTGTAAATAGCAGATTAACAAAATGGCAACACCAGGGAACACGTGCTTGCAGAGACCCAGGGCTTAACTGCATGACAGTTGTGCGGAAGCCAGAATCCACCAGAATGCGCTATTCAATGAATGTAATGTCATCATGTGGTGAATAGACCTGCAGTAGGTAGTGGCTTCTCTTGCGCCATCACCCAGGTGAAATGAGGGGCTGCCTTTCAGAAGGCCTCAGGGTGCCTCTCACTTTTGGGGGGAGAGGCAAGCCTGCCCTCTTCTGTCCCTGGATTGCTGAGAAAGAGGAAGCTAGAGGAGGGGTCTCCCGGTGGGGCCTGCCTCTCCTGCCTGCTCAGGCCTGGAGAGACGGGGAGAGGCAGGCCCAGTGCCCTGGTTTGCCCAGAGGAAGTTGGAGTGCAGGTTGCAGTGGGTGTGCTGTTTGAACATCTGTGTCCCCCTGGGGAAATGGGGTGTCTGCAGAAGAGAGGGCAGCTGTTTCCAGACGCCTCTTCGTTGCTGAGAGTGAAGTGGGAAGGGGTTGGAGAGAGGCCATGGGCTGGCGTGTTGTTGGGATCGGGGTGCTGGCCGAGAATGGATGGGACAGTGGCAGCTGTGGGACACAGCCCCGAGAGTGGAAGGAAGGCATGGCCCAGATGCCAGGCCCAGCGTCCCCGCTTCTCTGTGTGACAGCTGCGGGGCGCCGTCCTCACAGCTCAGCCCAAAGCCGGCCTGGGCCCGGCCTTGGTGGCCGTGCCTGCGGTGGGAGGTGGCCGAAGGCCTTCTGCTGACTGGAGCACAGCGACCTTCCTGCCCCGGCCCAGTTCCAGCCCTGGCTCACTTACATGTTTCCTCCCCCAACTTCGTAAGTTTCATGAAAAGAGCAACATGGTTGTGATGTGAGAAACCTGTGTCGCCCTGCGAGAGGTTGACCCTTTGGCATCGGAAGCACTCACTCAGTGTGTTGGCATCGGGAGGGGCCGGGGCTTCCCTCCTTGGGACCATCGTGGTGCATCCATTGTTCGGCCACAGTCATGCAGCCTCCAGGGCGAACCAGTCTCAGGGCTGCATTCTGGGACCAAAAAAAGAGAAATAACACATAGGGCTTGTCCTCCCAGCCTAAAAGGCTAGTAAAGAAGGTGGAAAGAATAAATCACCAACTCAAACATGGTGCCTTCAGCAGGTTTAATCAAAGTGCATCTGAAAAGGAGGGCGGAGGAGTAGCTGGTTAGAGACGCTGCACAGGGGTGTGGTGCCTCCAGGAGAGAGTGAGCAAGGAGCACCAGCAGGAGGGTGGATGGTGGCGCACACGGCCCGTCTACTGAGAGCGGGGCATGCTGGGAAAGGGAAAAGAGGGCAATGAGATGGATTTACCCCTTCAGAAATGTTCACTGGGCACCACTGTTGGTTGTGCCACTGGGTCATTGGCGCCAGATGGCAAAGGGCCTCGATACTGGCACCAGGTCCCGGAGGAATTGCAGGGATGGAGTTTGGGGCATGGCTGGGACCGTGTTGGGTCTACCATAGACACGACTCAGACAGGTCAGATGCATCCCAGGGATGTCAGCTGAGCTCTAGGAGCAGGGTGCCTGGTGGAGCAGAAAGGCAAGGCAGTTCTTCAGGCCAGAGCCGAGCAGAGGGCAGACATGCAGGTCAACGGCAGGTCTTCTCATAAGTACACGGGACAGCGGGACAGAGAGGCTTTTAGTGGGTGGGGGCAGTTAGCTGTAGGCACAAAGGCAGGCAAGCGGGGGAGACCAGAGGCTCACAGTAAAGAGACTGTGGTCATAGTACAATAGCTTGTTACATCAGTGAGAGAGGTTGACACAGATGTCACGGTAAGAACACTGAATACCAAATTAACCAAAGGTGGAAATATAACTATAAAGTTGGGGGAGAGGGAAAAGAAAGTAGGGTGCATGAGAGAGCTAAATCCTCATTTTCCAGAATCTGACATCAGGAGATAATGCATAAAATTGCTGAATAAAGGCAGAGCACTTATTTCGAAATCTAGAGGCAAATTCCCGGAAAATGGCCAAAAGAACTGAAGTTGGCTTCTTTGGGGAGCTGGACTCGGGGGGCCACAGAGACCACAGAGCGTCTTTTCTGTGATGCCATTGAGAACCCTTTTATGTTCTCTCTTCTCGGGTATTAATTTGAAAGAAGTTGAAATTAATTTTTACGTAAAAGAAAGTGCGGCAGTAGAGAAACCAGGAGGAACACAAGGCAGGGAATCTCAGCATTCCCAGTTTGAGGTTGCTTGTCCTTAGCCTCCACGTCCACTCCTCACGCCGGCTCTGCCGGGTGGATGTTTTCACACCCATTGAGGAGGAAGAGTCTGGGCCAGGGAATGAGCAGATGTGCCCGTGTCCTCAGTGCTGGGCGACAGAGCTAGAAGCCTGGGCACCCCTCAGCCCCTGCAAAATAAGCGGATGATTGAATTTGCTCTCCTTTGTGATATGTGAGGTGGTAACGTGGCACGCAATCTGGACAGCCCTTCCTTTGGATTTCAGCTCTGTCACTAACGGATCTTGGACAAATCACTACATTTCTTCCAATTCTTAGTTTCCTTATACAGGAATTATGCAGACTTGCTCTCAGGAATAATATGAATATTTAAAGGTATGATATGTATAAATTGCCCCCAGAGAGTACCTAATATAGCATAAGCATTAAAAAAATATTGTTGCTGTTTTTATTAGACTTACTATGAAACCATATATATTGAACTCTGTGTCCTAGTTAAAGACTATTCCTTCTTTTTATAAATGCCCATTCATGAAACCTGACCATATGTTGGGCCACAAAGGAAATCTTAAAGAAATTCCAGAAAGTGTACAGTAGAACCAGGAATGACTAACGATATCAGAAAACAAAAAGAACCCTCCAGCTGGAAATTTATTAAAAAAAAAAAAAAAGCTATCTTAACTCTGGGGTCAAAGGAAAAATACAAAACAAAACTATAGAGTTTCCAAATTAAACAATAATGAAACCAGTACGTATCATACCAACAGGATATGGCCATAGCACTATTTAGAGAAAAAATCATAGCTTTAAATTCTCTTATCAACATAAAAGAAAGAATAAAAATAAACAAATTAAGCATCCAACTAAAGTATGAGAAAGTGAAGCAAAATAAACTGGAAAAACAAAAGAAAGGAATTTAATAAAAATAAAAGCAGGAATTTTTCTAGCTAATCAGTTAGAACACAGAAAAAAACAAGTAGTAGATGAAAAGCTGTTTTTTTGAGGAACAAAATTAACTAGGCTAATTAAGGGAGGAAAGTATACATTTAGAAATGACAAGGGAACAATAACTATTTGAAAAATTTGAATCATTAGATTACTTTGCACATTTCTGTAAAAATATTAAAAACTTGAATATAGAAAACTTGTATTTTTAGGAAAATGTAATTTATCAAACTGATTCCAGAAGAAATAAAAGCCTAAATAGGCCAGATTTCACAAAAGGAATAGAGAAAATTGGTTGAGAAGAAATCTTAAAAGAAAAAAGTATAAAAAGAAAGCCTCCACCTCTCGCATTAAACCCACAAACTGGGAAGGGTGGGGAGGGGGCACCAAGGAGCCCAGCAGGCCCTGGCTGTCTCCACCACCCCTTTAAGGGCAGGCAACGCCAACTGATTGTTCCAGGGCGTAAAGAAGAGGAAAAACTTCCAAATTCTGTTTATGAAGTAAGTATAACATTGATACCACAACCTGACAGAAAAGGCAAATTGCAGTACATTCACACTTAAAAATATTAGGAAATCATCCTGCAAAGCATTAGAAGGGTAATACATCATGACAATGAGTTTTCTTTCAGAGATGCAAGGATGGTGCAATATTAAGGAAGCAATTAAGGTAAAGTAACGAATTAGGAGATCAAAGAAGTGCTAGCCTTGATCGTTTCTTCCGGAAGAAAAACTCTCAGTAACAGAGGCATCAACAGCTATTCCCCTAACTTTAAAAATATTTCCCTATCAGCCCCAAAGCCAGCATTATGCCTAATGGAGAAAGGCTAGAATTCCCATTAAAGGAGGAACGTGACCTGGGGCTTCTGTCACTATCATAACTAGGCGAGAGAAAGAAACCGAAGTCATAAAAGTTGGAAAAGTAGAGGTAAAATGTCCACTCCTTGCAAATGATATGACTCTATGCCTAGAAACCCTAAGGGAATTGGTTAAATGCTAATCAGAGAATTCAGTAAGGTCAAAGATTTACAATGAATATGCAGAAATCAAAAGTAACAAATCAAGATAAAATAGGAGCGAGGACACCTTTTAAAATAGGATCATAAATCTGTGAATAAGCTACACCTGGACATGCACACTCTCTGTGAAGACAACTTTAAAACATTCCTGGTAACACCCAGATCAACTTGAACAAGTAAAAACTACACCTTGTTCTTTTGCAAAAGGACTCAACACCATAAATGTCATTTTTCCCTATAGTAATTTATAAATTTAATACAATCCCAATAAAATTACCAGTAGGCTTTCTCCTGGAGCTAGACAAGCATATTCTAAAGTTCATATGGTGAATGAATAAGAATAGCCAGGAAAATTCTGAATAGTCATAATAATAAGGGGAGCTCATCCTGCCTGGCATCAAAATTAATGTTAAAGCCTCAGTAAACAGAGGGCGGCCCCGGAACATAGTGGGAACAGCCCTAAGTTCAGGAGGGATTCAGTGTATCAAAGATGACATCTCAGATCCGTGAAGTAGAGAAAGTCTTTAACTTAGGGTTTTGCGGTAACTAGGCGTCTGTCACCAAGATTAACCATAAATAGATTAATTAAACAAAAGAATAAAACCATAAAAGCACTAGAAGAAAACTCAGGTAAATTCTTTTTTTAAACGATTATTTATTTATTTTTAATTGTGGTAAAACATACATAGCATAAAAATCATTTTAACCATTTTAAGTGGACAATGCTTTGGCATCAAATTCATTGACAGTGCCATGTAACTTTTACCACTATCAGTATTTGCAGACTATTTTCAACATCACAAACCAGAACTCCTACTCATTTAGCAAGAACTCCCCCTTCTCCTCTCCCCCCACCCTGGGTAACCACTCTTCTGCTTTCTGCCTATGAATTTGCTTTTTCTGAGTATTTCATGTAAGAGAAATCCTACAATATTTGCCCTGTTGTGTCTGGCATATTTCATTCACCACGACGTCTTCAAGGTCCGCCCGTGTTGCAGCATGTCCCAGCACTGCGCTGCTTTTCTCTGTCTTCCGCTGTGTGCAGAGACCACGTTTTGTTTATCCACCATCTGAGGACAGTCCCTTGGATGGCTTTCATCTTTGGGCCCTTGTGAACAATGCGATGATTGTTGTATACAGATATTGCTCCGGGTTCCTGCTTTCGTCCCAAAAGTGGAATTGCCGGAGCATATGGTTATTCCACGTTTCACTTTCTGAAGAACCTCCAAAATGTTTCCACAGTGGCTGCACCATCTTAGTGCCCTCTAGCCACATACACCCTCGCCAGCGCTTGTTTTCAGTTTCTTTAATGATAACCATCCTATTTGGTGTAATATGGTAGCCCATTGTAGTTTTAGCTTTTATTTCACTAATGGCTAATGATGTTGAGCATCTTTTCATATCCTTATTGGCCATTTGCACATTTTCTTTAGAGAAATGTGTGTTCAAATTCTTGGCCCATTTTTAAATCAGGTTGTTTGTCTTTTAATTGTTGAGTTGTAGGAGATCTTTATATATCCTGGATATTAATCCCTTATCAGATATATGGTTTCCAAAAAGTCTCCTTCATTCTATAGGTTGTCTTTTCACTTTCTTGATGATGCCCTTTGATGCAGAATTTTTTAATTTAGAGAAAGTTCATTTTGTCTATTTTTCTTTTGATGCTTGTGCTTTTGATGTAAATTACAAGGTCCTAAAGATATTTCCCTATGTTTTCTTGTAAGAGTTCAATATTATGAGCCCTTATATTTAGGTCATTGATCCATTTTGAATTAGCTTTTATATATGGTGAGAGGAGGGTTCCATACACAAATTTCTGGGTGTCCTGGCACTGTTTGTTGAGGAGGCGATTCTTTCCCCTCAAGTGGACTTGACTCCCTTGTTGAAAACCACCTGACCTTGGTTGTGAGGATTTATCTCTGGGCTCTCAGTTCTAGCCCACTGGTCTGTATGTCTGTCCTTATGCCAGTACCACACTCTTTTAATTACTGTAGCTCTGTACTAAGTTTTGAAATCAGGAAGTGTAAGCCTTTCAACTTTGTTCTTCTTCAAGATTTTTTTTGGCTCTTTGGGGCCTAGGCAAACTTTTTTTTAACCTTAGATTGATGAAAGCCTTTTTAACCATAATTCAAAATGCAGATATCTTTGAAAATTAATAAATTTGACTTCATCCGAATGAAAAAAAATTACATGGTGGGAAAAAAGCACTATGAGCAAAGTTTTAAAACAAACAAGAAACTGGGAAAAGTATTTGAAACTCATATCACAGAGAATATATAAAGAGCTCCTAGAAATCAAGAGAAAGACTAAAACTCCAAGAGAAAAAAAGATAATCAAAGGACATGAAACAATAGTTCTTAGAAAAAGATATACAAATGTTACTTAAATATATGAAAAATGCTCAACTTTTCTCACAATAAGTGCACCATAAAACCACACTGCAATACCATTTTTCACCTTTGGCAAAAATCCAAACTTTTTACAACGTGGTCTTCTTTAAAAGTAAAAAATGGTAATTTTATCAAAATTACAAATGCATTCACCCTTGACCTTGCAGTCTCATGTCTGGGAATTTACCCCATGGCCTTGCCTGCATTAAGTATGAAATAGCTCAAGTAGGAGTTTATTCATTGAGGGTTCTTTGCAATCACTAGAGGCTGTTTCAACTCGAGGCCGTCCTTCGGTGGGAGACTGACCGAGGAGGATCTGCCGCGTCCACCGCGGCTGGGGCGGGAGTGAGGATGCCGTCCGTGAGCTGCTGTGGCTGAGTCTCCAGGATGCGGGGCAGACCCGGGGGGTAAAGAGAGGGCAGCAACCAGTGGACATTCTTCTTATACTTCTATAGAGACGCTTTGGAAGAATAAATAAGAAACTACCCGTTTGCACACAGTGGTGGAGAAGGTGGACAGGGAGAAGCCTGGGAAGGAGACGTCTCAATGTACGCCTCGCTAGAGCACTTTGATTTTCCTACCTTTGGCTATATTACAAATTTCAGAACATGCACAAAAAAGCTGATCAAAGCATCCAGGCACTTCAGATAAGCCAGTAATTTCCACATTGTTAGCAGCTATTAAACATTCGTGGCCTCTTCGCATTCGGAAGTTTATGTTAGCGGTGGGAGCATTTGATGTGAGAAGAGCTAAAGGCCGTTTTAAATATTTAAAGTAACAAAAACATTCATTGGAAAACAGAAAAAAATGAGGAGTGTCACACTTCACACGTGGGAAAGGAGCTGTGCTACAGATTTGAGGCAGTGTGGGGGGCAGCGTGTCTAAACTGCCCAGTGGATGCGCTGCTGAATTTGTAAAGAACAGTGAGTTCTCATGGCTAGTAACTGGAAATCCCCACTCCGATCTTATTTTCCCAGGCGCTGCTGCTTTTATGACCTCCTGCCGATGTTAAAACTCTGGGCACACGAATACCCTGCATCATTCTGCATCTGTCTTCAAATGGCCTCCCTGGTGCTATTATCTCTTGTTGGAAATGTTCTTACCTTTGTAGCAGTGCCACATACTTCTCCCATAACAACAAATTCTTTTACCCAGTGGACAGGAAGCACGAGTCTCCATTTCTGTGACTCTCTTCTGTGCTCATCACAACATGAGTCAGGGGCTCATCTGTGAAATTGCTCACGAGCCGCGTCATCATGGATCTACCGAAACCTGGCCTCTCACGCGTGGTGATCTCTTAGTCTTTGTTCAATTTGTGAGTTCCTGTCACCCCATAAAATACACTTTACATTTGGTGTTAAAGAGAATCCATTGGCACGTGTGCAGCCTAGGAAACCTGCTCACCCTCGCAGGAACCAGCCCCGTTGTTAGAGCTGTTTACAAGCCCCAGCTGCAGTTGCTACAGCAATGAAGTATGTGCTTTCATCCTTCTTCTTTTTGTTTGCTTTTCTTCTCATCCAATTTATCCTTTTCCCTGTTTTAAAAGTATAATCCCTTCAAATCTTGAGCACAGGGAAGAATCAGGGCTATAAAGAAATTTCAGAGTTGTGCATGTGCACGTGTGAGAGAGAGAGTTGGAGGCCAGCCTAGGAAAAAACGTTTCATACTCGTGTTTTTCCCTGTCATCCATCTTTTCACTCCAGCCTCAGTATGTCTTACCTGTACCCTGATGTGGAGGAAAACAAAGCTATACTACCCAGAGCCCTCATAAAGCAGCTGCTTTGGAGGATCCCTGGCTGCCAATGCCAGGCCTTGGTCTGAACCGAGTCCCTACTAGTACTTTTCCACCGAGCCCGAGTGCACTTCTGGGTCTTTGTAGCTCGAAGGCCTTGTTTCCTCTCTCTCATAAGGAGGCAGTTGGCCCAAGTGCACTTGAACTGGGGAGGCACAGGCTGCCGGGTGGAAAGTGCCTCTCGGACTCAGTGTGAGTGCAGGGCACTGTGACCCTGCGGTGGGGAGGGCGGGCCGTTGGGACGCGCTCGCCGGCAGGCAGCAGGAGAGGTGGGACGCTGGACTTCCAGAACAGTGGGAACATTTCGTCAACCACTGCAGAAGCGACACCTGCTGGAAGTCGGAAATGAAGGCGACGTGGGGACCACGTCTGTTAGTGCGTGCAGAGGAACCACCAGATCCCGCTACTGGAGGCGCGTGGACGTCTGCTTCAGATGCTCTGACTTAAACGCCTCAGATTCAGAACCAGGGCTCTGAGGAGGGACGCGCTGTTCCTCTTTGCTGAGACAGGTTTAAGGAGCGTCATGTAATAGTGTGGGCCTTGATTTGACGTCTCCAGCCTCTAGTTTAAAAACAAAACCAGGAGCCCCTGTTCTGTAATCAGGGGCTGCGGCGCAGGTTCATTTGTCAGATCCTCAGCTAAAGCCAGCACTGTCTTCTGGGTGCGACTCAGCAAACTACATGCCTGAGTGGCTCCTTCGGGCTCTGTGAGCCCTCAATTCCCACTGCTTTCTCCCCACTCACTCGCCTTCTCACTGACTCCCAGTTAACCAACACCAAGTCCAGGAACTCGCCTCATCGGGCTGTGGATGGAGGGAGAAGCACCTAAGTAGAGGAGCCCCCCAAGAAGTGGACGGAGAAGAGAGGTGGGCTTGGGCTTCACCTGCAAACCACTCCTGCCTCTGAGTAAAGGGCTTGTGGCAGCTGCTGCCAAGCAGTGGGGGCACTGGATAGCTGGGAATGCATTGCCGTACGTCACTTCTCTCTTTTTGATTATCAGTTCTTACAATTCTCTCTTCTTTAATGGCCTCTGTCCTTTGGAGTGGAGCATGCTGGTTGCTGATGGAATCTCCCAGCTCATCCTCTGGGATGTTTCCTCCATGTTGCCCATCAGTTTTCCTGGCTAGCTGTCCACAAAGCCCAGTTACACCTCATGGGTCACTTACCTCCGTGAATCATGGCATCCACACTTTGTGTATCGCACGGTGATTTTCAGTTGCTTTTACATGTGTTATCTGTGTAATCTTTGATTCCACCAGTTAAGCACACATCATCTACACACTCCTGGGGTCCTGCAGCTGGCAAGAGGGGGGTCTGGCCTGGAGAGCTGGGTCTGTGACTCCAGCCCTGCCCTTTTCCTCTGATCTGTTTCCTTGGCACTGTGGGCCTGAACGCTCCCAAGACACTATCCTTAGTCCCTGAGAGTCACAGGCCTTGAGAAACCCCAGATCTGGGTGGCCAATGTGAGACCAGGGCCGCTGAAAATTCCCTCAGGCAGCCTGGACCCAGCCTCCTTCCTCCCCGACATCTATGGCCCACACTGCTGCCTTTCCACTTGGGCTCCTGCCCTTCCCCTGCCTCCCCCTTGGGCCTGTCATGCTCCCACTCCAGGCTCCTCACCCTGTCTGTGGCTTCCCGCCGCCACCTGAGCATGCACAACTGCCAGGCCAGAGCTTCGGTTCCTACTGCACCACAGCCTCAGGTTCATGTCTGCTGACCTGGGTTCCTCTGCTTTCCCACCTCTCAGCCATCTCGTGCTCCAGGAGCCCAGATCAAACTCCACCGCCTCTGCTCCCCATCTTGAAAAATGGCCCTCTGACCTCTCTAGCGCCCTAGGCCAGGGAGTCAGCTTGTCCCGCTTCTTCCTGCTCGGAGACACCAGGATACCTCATCAGGGCCCCCGTCCTTGCCCCATGGCCTCAGAGCTGGCCCCCAGCTCCAGTCTTGTCCCATCCGGCCCATCCTCTGGGGCGGCTGCCAGGACGGCTCCCCAGCATTGTCCCTCCACATCTGAATCATCGCCTCTGGCAAAAGTGCAGCCTCCAAAGCCCCGGGTGGCCGGACTCCTGTCACCCCCTTCCCCCATTCCCTCGCTCCACATTCTGGCAGGACTTGCCATTTGCCAGAAGAACATCTCCAGTTCACTGCATTCCATCCCTCCCCATCTGTGCCTCCCTCCACTGGGTGACACCTGGTCCTCAGCTCAGACATCTCCAGAATATGCACACCCGTCCCCACCCTCCCCAGTCCCCTGGCACCCGTGACTCCATCCCCTTGGGCTGCGGCTGTCCATTCAGTCCTCTCACCCAGAGTGGGGAGCAGGGTGCAGATTGTGTCTACGTCTCCAGGACCAAGCCAGGCTTGGTGCATGGTAAGTCCTCAGAAATGTGTGGGGAGCAGAGGGATAAGCAAACAGGACGGCCTTGCTGGGGGCAGCATGAGCTGAAGCCTTAGGAAGCATTGGGAAGGGACACACCTGCTGGCTTATTTAGCGCTGCAGTTCTCACGGGGACAGTCCTGCCTTTAGGTCGAGGAACTGAACCTCTAGAAAGTACCTGTTAAAATAGAACCGTGTGATGCAAGACGAGTACCTAGTTCCTAATTACCGCATTAGCACTGATGGTTGTTTTCCAGTAGTTTATGGGTCCAAGCAAAAGCCCAAGAAAAGCTTTAGCTAGGACTGGCATCTGTAAAAACCCAGGGTGGTTTTGAGTGTTGGTGCTTCCCAGCTTGGATGGCAGGAACAAAGGCCACTGGGATTGCATGGAGTGGGGAGCAAGGGAGGGAGCCATAGAGGCGCACGTGACCCCCAGAACGAGCTGG
This sequence comes from Bradypus variegatus, assembly GCA_004027775.1. Lineage (NCBI taxonomy): Eukaryota > Metazoa > Chordata > Mammalia > Pilosa > Bradypodidae > Bradypus > Bradypus variegatus. The sequence continues at coordinate 17,979 of PVKY010000033.1, read as the reverse complement.
CCCAGCAGCCGGGGGCCCTCTAACCAGGCAGGTTCCAAGAAGGTGTTTTGTCAGAGAACATGGAGGATCTACTTCCCTTCTGAGCACACGTAAGATCCTAGCCTCTCCCATAGCCAAGGAAAGTGTCTGCAAGCAACAATTTGAGCTGTTTTTTCAAATGAAAATTGGGTTTGAGAGGAGAAAATGATTAAGGCATAAAATATTCATCGTACATTCATTTGTTCGTACATCACAAGAAGCAGAAAGGGGTGTCCTCCAGGGAACACACTCATGACTCCTTCTCTGCTTTCTCCCCAGTCATGCCAAGCTGACCTCGTGAAGGACAACGGCCACAAGTACTTCCTGTCGGTCCTGGCAGACCCTTACATGCCCGTAAGCACTGCACCTCCTTTCTCTTTGTACCGTCTCCAGATGGGTGCTGTTTGCCTTTGCTCACTTAGTACACTGTCGTGATGCCTTTTCCACAAGGGCTTCAGGAAAGGGTTGCTCAGCGCCACGCACCTCTCCCCATAAAGGGGTTGAGGGGAGGCTGGGGGCCGGGCACAGGAGGCCACGTGGACACTTCTTCTGGCCACTGCCTAATTTCAGACAGTCTTCTCTGCTTCGTGGCTTATTGTCTCCATCAAGTCACAGTGAGCCTCAATGCAAAGGTCGTTTTGCTCTGTTTAATGTACATTGGTCTGTCTTCAGTGAGGTCTGCTCTCCCCAGCATTCTGTCAGCCGCCTGAGGTTACTGGTGCTTGCCCATCTGTAATACATTAATAATATGTTCCTGTGCCCAACAGAGACCCTCGAACACAACCAGACGTTGTCGAGCTTAAGCAACAGGAAGGACGGGAACAAAGGAAGGCATTGCTTGAAAGTTAACATCAATATATTTTATTGTTTTGAATTGTTTAAAAATTGCTGTCATAAATAGCGTATATGGTACCTTCCTATAAATGTTTTATAATTAAGTGTAACAGCTTGTTTACACAATCTTAGGTGGCTTTGGTTGTATAAAGGATCTTTTGTATGTAATTTCACCCTCTAGTTGATTTTCTAAAATACATGATTAAAAAACAGAAAGTATGATAAGCAACTCTGTTATATAAAAGGTAAATAGTCCTTGTGTTTTAACTTAGGCATTGCATTTGAGCATCAGAGGCAGTTAAAGTCAAATACTTTATATCATCTAATCACATCCCTGTTCTTCAGGGTAACTAAGAACACAAATCAAGTGAGTGAAATAGATGCTATCCTACCGATTTGCAGCAAAATGATGGGCTAAGCGGATACAGATGAGCCCCACTTCAACTATAAACACATTGAAATTTTAAGGACATGGCCAAATTAGAAAGAAAGAGAAAGAAATCCCCAAGTGCCAAGCAGAGAAGAGAGAACTCAGAGGCCCGCACTGGTGATGAGCAAGCACCAGCGTCCTGGGGTCCCCAGGGGTCTCCATGCCCGAGCAGTTGGGATTGCTGGGCCCAAGCCCCCTCCCATCCATTAAAGCGGACCAGAAAAGCCACCCCTGCCTCCAAGAAGTTACATTCATTCATATCCACGTAGAAAGGACAGGCAGGCCTTCCCTGGGCACCCCAGGCCTCAGCCACTCGGCTTGAGAGTCCATGTGTGTAAGAGCCACAAGCCCAGAAATCAGCACAAAATCCATCTGGCCATTGAAACACAAACCGTTACACAAGCATACAATGCAGGGCACGAGGGCACACAGCCAGCGAGCCTCCTGAAGGAGGATGAGAAGGGTCCACAAATCAGAAGTTTAGCGCCCCAAGAGCCAAAACTAACGGAGTTGCCTGAAGAGACTCTTGTACTAAAAACAAACTGTTGTCTTCTGCCAAACAACAAATCACTGTGCTGAATGTGCCAGTTTGTATGTGTTATGTTCCCCAAAACGCCACATTCTTTGATGCAATCTTGTGAGGGCAGATGTATTAATGTTGATTCGGTTGGAATCCTTTGATTGTTTCCATGGAGATGTGACTCAGTCAACTGTGGGTGAGACCTTTGATTGGATAATTTCAGTAGAGGTGTTGCCCCGCCCATTCAGGGTGGATCTTCACTGATTTACTGGAGCACTTTAAAAAGAGCCACGCAGGCCCAGACTCTTGCTGCAGCTTAGAGAGACATTTTGAAGATGGCCGTTGAAAGCAGACTTCTACTGAAGCTAGCCCAGAGTTTCCTCCAGAGAAGCTAAGAGATGACAAATGCCCTAAGAGCAACATGTTGAAGAATGCACAGGAGCTGAGAGAGGAGCTGGAACAAAACCTGGGATCAGTAGGTGCCAGCCACGTGCCTTCCCAGCTAACAGAGGTTTCCGGATGCCATCGGCTGTCCTATGGTGAAGGTATACTCATGTTGATGCCTTAATTTGGACATTTTCATGGCCTTCAGACTGTAAATTTGTAACCGAATAAACCCCCTTTATAAAAGCCAATCCATTTCTGGTATTTTGCATAACGACAGCAAGAGCAAACCAGAACACTGTCCCTTCAGAAACACTTTGTGTCTGTTAAAAGAAAACAATATAGTCTGTGCTTTTGACATCTTCAAAACTGATTAAATAGGTTTTTTAAATAAACAGGAAGTTTTTTAAAATGGAAGATGTAGTCATTGTAATTAAAAGCTCAGTAGATGATTTAAACAGCAGAATATACACAGTCAATAGGAAAGAGAATTGGCAAAGAAATCACCTGTAATGATACAAAAGAGAAGATATGAGAGAGGGGTTAAGAAACAAGAGCAGAGAGAGAAAATTCACTCTATCTAACAGAAATTCCAGAAAGACATAATAAAGAGAGTAAGGAGAAACAATATCTGAGGACATCATGGATTAGAATTTTCCAGATTTGAAGAAAGAAATGAGTTTTCAGATTGAAGAAACACAGTGAATCTCGAGAAGTTTAAATAAAAACAGGTCCACACAGACACATCATAATGACTGTAGAGAATATCAAAGACAAAGAGATAAATCCTTAAAAGTAACCAGAAAGGAAGGAAAGCTTATTTGCGAAGGGATAGTGAGCAGTCACGCAGACAGGGGCTTCTCCTCTGCGGCAACAGGTGACAAGGGGCCTTGTGAGGCCTTTGAAGGCTCGAGGACCGCATGGCCACCGTGAGTCCTATGGCCTCTGGCGTGTCACTCACACAACGGGTAAAGAGAGGCCTCTCCAGACAAGGCTGCAAGTTCCCACACCCCAACCCCACCAGAGCTCGCCATGCAGACGTCATTCAGTCCTGAGGACCTTGAACCCAGAGGGAAAGGATATGCGGGGGTCAGTGTGAGCAAAGAACCCGCTGACACGTTGGCTTGTCTAAATGCATGTTGACTGTAAAAACAAGTGAATAACAGTAAGCACTAATTTGAGGGGTTGAGGCTCTCAAGCTTTACGCTAATCCAAGGGGGTTGCAGAGACTGATTAGATTTTGTTCACTGTGTATATTAAAAATGTGAGGTACCATTAAAAGACTAAAAATAGCCTATATGATTTCCAAATCAATAGAGGTGCAGAGGAAAGGAAAGAATACAAATTGATCAACCCAATGGAAAAGCAGAAAGCACTAAAAAAAAAACAAAAAGCAAAGTTAGAGGGCTAAATTCATTCATTTTATTGCCAGTAGCTTGACTAAGGGATTCTAGGGCTGAATGGAATTGGACAAGGGGTGGGGTGACTTGCTTGGGGGACTTCGTGTGGATTAACAGAGTCGCCCTATAACAGAAAAGCCCTCTAGGACCTCCGCCCGTCCCGCCGTGTCAGTGCTTCAAGATGCAGCCTTTCCCTCCTGAGAGTCGAGCCCAGAGCCACCAGCCCCTTTTGAAAAGGCTGTTCTTTTTGTAGACTGAAATCAAATGACAACAATAAAGCTGGTTCTCATGACTTTAATTATGCAACAAGCTTATCATAAAGATTCTGAAAGGATAACTTTGTGATGCTTTGAAAATGGTGAGTTCCCACCACAGGGAAAATGTGAAACTAGGATGCTTGTCTTTCCAGGCTGAGCACAGGACCATGACGGCCTTCATCCTCGCTGTGATTGTCAACAGCTACAGCACCGGCCAGGTGGGTGCCGGCATTGCCTTCCCCGCCACACGGGGCACCCCCTGCCCTCAGAATGCTTGGACTCATTGCCCCGAGCTGCCATAGTTGATCAGAAGCAACTGCCGTTATGTGTGTCCAGTGAAACAGCCTCAGAAAAGCGGGGGACAGTGGGAGCACGCCAGCAGCCTTCCCAGTGGAGACTGGGGCCCCTCACTTAGCCGTAAACTTGCCAAGTTGGTTTGCACTGGCGGGATTTAAAATGGGGCCATGAGCCCGGCCTGCGGCGTGTTGAATCAGGGCTCCCTGGCCGAGCTACCGCATGTGCCCCGTGTCTCTCTCCCTCCTTGCAGGAAGCCTGTCTCCAGGGAAACCTGATTGCCATCTGCTTGGAGCAGCTCAATGACCCCCACCCTCTGCTGCGCCAGTGGGTCGCCATCTGCCTGGGCAGGATCTGGCAAAACTTTGACTCGGCGAGGTGGTGTGGCGTGAGGGACAGCGCGCACGAGAAGCTTTACAGCCTGCTCTCCGACCCCGTTCCCGAGGTGAGTCCTTCCACACGCAGTGGCTCCAGGGTGAGTGAAGTCAGGACGCCAGTGGGTGATGAGGGCAAATGGTCCCACCCCGTACGCTGTTTGCCACAGGGCCCCAGAGAAGCAGCGCCCAATGTCACACTGGGCTCTCCTGCCACCCGGCATCCCGGGGCTCGGGGCCTCCAGGGGAATCACAAGATGAGAGCAGAAAGCCCTCATGTGGAGAAAAGGCATCCAGACCACTTTCATTTGGGCTAAGCGTTAGCTGCTCTGTGTAGCGGGCCAGGCCCAGGCAGGATGGCTCCCATTACACACACAGAAACGGGCGCCTACACGCACCTCGTGCTCACTGCCCACCGGCCGTCCCTGAGGGCTCCTGTCCTCTCCAGGACCTATGAGCTGTGTGTGCAGCTTTATCTCCACTTTACAGAGAAGGGCCCAGAGCGGTCAGTATCTTGCCAGAGCCCTGTGATTCATGTGGCCACGTCCCCTGGCCACCTCCCACCCCTTGGCACCAAGGGGCAGGCGGGTGGGAGGGGAGATGGGTCTGCCCCCAGCCCTGCCCCCTCCGCCCCTTGCCCTCTCCCTCTCAGTGCTTCCAGGCAGCCTGGCTCCACATCCGCGCTCCCACCAACAGGGGCCTCGGGCTGCAGACCCCTGGGTGGAGGGGCTCCCCAGCAAACCTGCTCATTTCCCATTTGTTCTCACAAGGGCTTAAGGCACCACCCCAAAACACAAAGAGATGACATTATATTGGCAAAGTAAGGAACTGGGGCAGAGAGGGAAGAAGGGATGGGAAAATCAGGCTGCAAGAAATAAGGCAAGCGCAGACAGAAAGTCGGACAGAGGGCAGCAGGAAGGCAGAGCTTCCGAGCCCCCTTCGCTGGGAGCCCCGGCAGCACCGCAGACCTGGGCCAGCATGCAGCTGGGTGGACATTCCAGTGAGACCTCAAGGAACAGGAAAAGGAGGGAGCACCCAGTGAGGGCAGGAGAGAAAGGGCGCCTTGTTCACGGGCAGTGAAAACCCTGATCTAAAGGCTGGAGAAAGCACCAGAGTCCGCTTTGGGCGGGGGAGGGATGGCTTGCAGCGCCAAGCAGGAAACGGGTATTTGCTGCTCCTCAGGCCTGTCTTGCTGAGATACCGAGTGAGAGCATTTGAGCAGGGATGTTCTGATCCTCTAGAGCACAGACCCTCCTGGCTTTTCCCTGCTGGTGGCCCCTGGTCCTCAGGGTCCTGTCATCTGCATTGTTTCCTTTCCTCCGAATTGTACGAATCCCTGAACTTGCCTTTGTGTAAATAACACCTCGTCGCTTATGTCACATCCTGACGTAGGGATCCCAGGGCTGCTGTTAAGATGTGATCTGCTGGGAGCACGGGCAGGTTTCGTCTAGACAGTGCCTGGGGGGGCGAGCTGTGCGGGCGCCTTCCCAGGTCAGACACGCGGCTTGCGACCCCATCCCAGTCCCCCCCAGCCCCTCCTCGTCTCAAGTTCAGTCGAACCCATTTTGTGAGCCGCTCGGGCTCTCTTCAGCATCAAGAAGGCTGAGTTTGGGATGAAGATGGGCGCAGAGAACCTTATCTGGCAGTAAACCAAGGGTCCAAACTAAAAAAACAATGGCCACCATATTAGATTTGATGAATGTTGATTGTGGAACGTGGCCGTCCTTGTGGCTTCACATCCAGGGCTGCCCCGAGCTGTCCACTTGTGGGTTTCACACCCAAAGGAGGGTTGTGTGAGCCTGTGGAAAGGCAGCGCAGTGCTAAGCCAGTGGTCCCTGCAGGGCCCTGGAGAGCACGGAATGTCGGGTGTCACCTCCCTGGCCAACCAGCCCCAGGAAGAAGCGTTTCCCGCAGAGCCGGCTGCGAGCTCCGCGCCACAGCATGAGTCGCCGTTTGTCCAGGAGAGAGCTCGTGGAGTGACAGGAGAGCCTGGCCTGTCAGGGTGAGAGGGAAGCGTGGTCAGGGTGCTCAGGCCGGACCCCCCAAGAAAAGCCCCCCACACTCTAAGACCTGCCAGTGGCTAAATACTGCTCCCTCTTTTCCACGACTTTTCTGTTTGGTTTTCTGTGTTTAAGGAAGATGTCTGCATTATGTAAATCTGAGTCTGCACTCTCCAGAATTATTTCTAGTGATGCCCATACTTTTTCTTAGATGGGCAGCCCAGTTCCCTTAACCTTCCCAAGTTTTGTTCCATTTATAAAGCTTGGAACTCCCCACACGATTCAAACGTGAACTGAACAGTGCTCACAGAGATGCCTGTACTCGCTGTCCCCAGTTCCTCTCAAACCCACTCTTGACTGGCTTCCACCTCCACCGCCCACCAAACTTATCACAGGCCTGAGACTTCCCGTTGCACAGGCAGCTGAGTGCTGCCCGGCCTGCCTGGCCCTCACCCGCCCGGCACGGAGGAGCCCCTCCTGCAGGGAGCACTCCCATTGGGCCAGGCTGCCCTCCTCCAGTGTCCACGTGGCTCTTGCCCTGACTTCCATTCTCCTTGAGAGTCAGCTTAGCAGGATCTAAAATTGTCAAGAAGAAAAGGCATCTCTGGCTTTTTATTAGAGTTCTTATCTGCTCTGCCCCCACCCCTGACAAATGTAGGCTCCACAAGGAGCTCTGAGCAGGACCTTCCACAGGGTCCCCCAAGGAGCTGGGAAGGAGGGCCAAGCCTGCTGGCCCCCCGTGGCTCGGCAGGGGCAGGTGTGCGTCCAGGCAGTGCCTGTCCCTGACGGCGTCGCCCACAGCTGTGCAGACGGAGCCCTGGACATGAGAGAAACTCCCCGAGCTGAGAAACCCACCAGCCCTCAGCAGAGGGGAGGGCTAGAGGGTTATTTGGGCAGACGTAGCAAGACTAACCATGAGCCTCAGTACAGGTGAAAATTAGAACGGTACACGGTGGGGTGGGGTCATTGCTTGCCCCGGAGAAGGCATGTCCTGTGTTACCCTAAGGAAGGAGCTCTTGGGCCCACCTCAGGCACTTCAAGCCCAGAGAAATCACCAGTAGTGTCAGCCTGAAAATTGAAGATGATAAGCTTTCTGAGTTGGAGTGCACAGTGCCTGTTTGCTGTTTCCTCTGGACCACGACACTGGTGTGGCCTTTCCTCAGCTTCTGGGACCCTGTGTTCCTGTCACACATTCTCTGCCTCTTTCCTGTCCTCAGCTGTGAGCTGTGTGTGTGCCCTGGAGCTCGGCAGGTACCCATCAACACAGCCTTCTTAGTCCCAACCCCAGAGGGCTCGGCGTCCTTGGGTCACGTCTGCACATGACCCCCCACGCCCCAAGCCCGCATGCTAACAGCCTTCCCAGCCCCCTTCGACCTCCGGCCCAAGCAGGCTCTTCTCCATCGCCGCTGCCTCCGCCCTCCTGCTTTCCTGTCTTAGTCATCATCACTGCCATTCTCCTGCTTCCCTCCTCTCTGCTGCTGCTTCATGGCCCCGTCACTCCCACCAGCCATGCTGCCTGCTGGCTCCCAGGCCACTCACTCAGCACCATTTGATCCTGGCTCTCTCTGGGCAGTAAATTTCAGAGGTTCTCCAGCCTAGCGGTCCTCATGCCCCACAGCCCCAGCCCTGGCCTGACCTTGCCCGCCCCGTCTGAGGAACGAGCTCCACACAGCAGGGCTTTTCAGGCAGGTTCTGCTTTGCTTCTGGGTGTTCATTGGGACACCCAGACTGAAATGGAATTAATTTTTCTAAGTCATCAGAGAAACCCAAAAGCAGTACCAATAATCAATACGATTGGCTTTGTGTGAGGCGAAGCTGATGGCAGCCACATCTATGGATCTGGAACAGTCTTCTCCGAAGAAGTGAGCTTTAGTTTGTGTCGAGACTCCTGGGAGAGAGAGGGCTGCATGGAAGCTTGGCGGAGGGTGGGGGGTGGGGGGGTTGGCCAAGAACCACAGTCCCAAACACTGACTCTGTGTCGGCTGCAAGCCCCCAATTTAAACTATTCATGCTCGTGAACTGTCCCCCGGGGTGAAGCATAGCTGTCAGTTACTGGAATTCTGTTCTGCGGTGTGCTGGGGTTTTGCCCACACTGTTTCATTCTGTCTTCCAACCAGTGCAGCACATCTTGTTTTGCTGAGTTAGTAGATAAGGAAACAGGCCCAGTGAGGCTCATAATTCCCCAGGGTCGCTCAGTGCTGCCCTGCCCTCTGGGCCCCCACTCATGCTCTCTACCTGAGAGCATCTGCTCCCTTCCCCGCCTCCAGCCCCTCACCCAGCCCTTCTCCCCTGGACTCCCATTACGCTCATCCGTGAGTTATGAGGTGCCTGACTAATTGGTTATTTAATTCCATAAAAGATGTAATTCCCACCTCTACAACCTGGTTTGGTCCCTTCAAGCTGGGGCTGGCAATTTCCTCTTTAGCGCCTTGCCCCCAGCCCCCTCGCCCCACTTCTGCTCCATCTCCAGGAGGGCAGGTTGGGGTCAGGCCCTGCTCAGCCGTCGCCATTGAGCCGCCTAGGGGACCTGGGTGGGGTGGGTGAGGGCCGTGGCGCGGCTGAGCCCTGTCCCTGCCTTCCAGGTCCGATGTGCCGCCGTCTTCGCCCTGGGCACATTTGTGGGCAACTCGGCAGAGAGGACCGACCACTCGACCACCATCGACCACAACGTGGCCATGGTGCTGGCCCAGCTCATCGGCGATGGGAGCCCCATGGTGCGCAAGGTGGGTGGGCACGCGGCTCACCGCCGGCAGGATTTCCGGAGGGCGGCTTCAGGTAAAGGCGCCAACGAGCCGGTGCCCTGCAGCCTGGACAGCAGCTCCTGCCTGCCTGGGAGCAACACATGAAACGTCAGAGCGATGCAGCAGCGCAACAGGCGCCAGACACGCCGAGTCCCTTCCCTGGCCGCGTGCGGCGGCTGACGGAGCAGTGCAGGGTCGGGCACTTTCACTTGTCTGTGTGGATGTAGACATATCCTAGACTGCTGCCCAGGGTTTCACACCCCATAAAATCCTGGGTGCCCCCACCCCAGAGGGACACTGGAGAAGCCCATGGTTTGCAATCGCAGGTCAGGTGAAGGTTGCTCCCGGAACCGAGTATTTCCTTAGACAGGCAGGAAAGTGAGCCTGTCCAGGAGGCGGCCCTGGGGTTTTAGCTCCTCTTTGAGCACCCTGGGCAGCATCCTCGGGCCCCTGGGGGAGGATTTACCGTGGTGGGGTGCAGTTTGGGGTTGGTGGGTTGGAGGGTGGACGCCGGCCCAACTCCAGGAGCAGAATGGCGCGCAGTCCTCTAGAATCCACCAAAATCACCACACGCCAGGCTTTCTCATGAAATCTTTAAACTGCAAAACGAGATCCTGGCGATCCTTTTACAGTGGTTCTGAGTTCACTGTCTAATGTTCTCACTGTTAGAAATATTGAGCCCACACCCAGTCCTCCCTCAAGCTCATGTCAGACTGGCCCTAAGAGGACAGCAGCAATAAAAGCAGCAAATCTGTGGTTTTGCTAATTGTCCATTAAAATTCTTTCTTAACAAAGGAACATTTTTTTTCTTTCCAAAAAAAAAAAATGTTAAGCTAATATAAATATTGCCGCCTTGTCCCTCTGAGCCCCAGATGAGATGTGTGGCCCCAGGGTCACAGAGGACCTGGAGCTGTGTGTCCCCAGGGACAGGCCAGCCCCCAGCCTTCCGATCTCGGTGGCCTCATCCACTGGTGGTGAGGAGGGCTCCACACCCTAGGCTGCTTAGGGGCTGCTGCATCTTCACCGGTGGTGTTGGGGGTTCGCCTGCGGGGCTGGCGCGGGAGTGCGCGCTGTACGGTGAAACCCAGACCCAGGGCTGCGATTCAGAGTATACCCGGAGAGGGTCCCCTGATGGCCTTGGAGCCTGAGACCCGCCCTTCTTTCATGTTCTTCCCTCCCAGCCCTCGAGGGGCACACGGACCAGGAAACAATAAGCGAATAAGCACTGCCTGGAGCTCTAGGTGGTGCCTGCCATGCCTCGGGGTCAGGAGAGGCTTCCAGAAGAAGCAGGCAAGGAGAGGGAAGGAGGATCCTGTGCGGGGTCCCCAGGGGCACTGAGGGGGCAAAGGAGACTGTAGTGGATTTTTTGTAAAGGTGGATGTTTCCACTATAAAAAGGCCCACCCTACTTGTTAAAGGGGTGCTCTTAGTCATATGAAGGAGTCGTGACAGGAGAGAGGTTTTTGTTTGTTTACGAGTTTAAGGATCTTGGTTAAAAAAAAAAAAAGTCAGCATATTTGTATCAGCCTCCAGAATCATTTTGAACTGCAGCTTGTCCACAAAGTACAAAAATGCCCGTGCTCTGCTGGCACCCCAGCCAGCAAGCCCCCCACTGGGAAGGCTGGGCAGGGAGGCAGGGGCTGAGCCCCTCCTGGCTGTCATCTTCTCCCCAGGCCCTGCCAGCAAGAGCCTCCTATGCGTCGCAGAGCTGCTCCTTAGGAAGGAAGATGGGGCATCAGGTACTTCCTTCCCATTTACCGAGTTTAGGAGCCCCAGGCAGCCGCACCCCAGAGCCCAGAACCCCAGTGGCCATGCTCTGCTCTGCCAGGCAGACACAGCCACCCCACCCTCAGCCAGCACTTGCTGCAAACCAAAACCCACGAGGGCAGCATCCGGGGACCGACGAGGCTGGCAGGGCCTCTGTTGGGGTCGGGGGCTGGCCCACTCTGGGCTCCGCTCCCCAGCCCGCCTCGTTGCCCAGGGTCCCAGGAGTGGGGTTTCACAGCACATGGATCACCAGAGGGCCAGCGGCCACCGCGAGTTGTTGGGCACAGGAGAGGAGGGCAGCCCTCGGAGCCAGGCGGCTGCCCAGGGCACATGGGGGACTGCAGCCTCTTTGTCACCCGCCGCACCCATCGCGAGGCCTGACCCTGCACAGTCAGGATGGGGGCACGGCTGGAATCTTCCCAGGGCAGGCGAGACGCCCCCCACTTATGGCAACAACAGCTCCTCAGAAGTCAGCGGCTCGTTGAAGAGCCACCAGCCCAATGGGCTGCCCTCACTCTGCAGGTGCCCCCTGGCCGCGCTCTGTGATGCCGGCACACCCAGGGCCGGGCCTCCTCTCAAGGGGCTGCACGTGGGAGACGGGGGCCAGGCACGGCTGGGAGGTGGCTCCTCAGCCAGGGAACGTCTGGAAACGGGGCTCTGCTGGTATATTCCGGGTTGAGGGCTTGAGTAGAGGCCTGAATGCAGCCAGGGCAAGTTCCCAGCCTTTGGGGAGGCCGTCCATGCGAGGGACTAGCTCGTCAGGGGACCACGCCTGAGTTGGAGGGTGAAGGACAAGTGTCCTGTAGGAGAGTGGGTGAGGCCTGTTGCTGTCGCGAGGGTGAGAGCCTGCCTGGGAGGACTTGGAGGAAGGTGAGGCCTGTCCAGGGAGAGGCTGGGCAACTGTCCCCAGGGGGAGCTGTTGGGTGCCCTCTGGGGCTCACGCAGGTGTGTTTTGGACAGTGAGCTCACCAGCTTTGCTCTGGTTACTCCAAGGTTTTTGGTCCCTGCAACCAGGAGGATGGGGTCATGGGGAAGATGGGGCAAGCAGGCTTGTGGGGGTGGATGAGTCTGACTGGGCATTGCAGGGTGAGAAGCTTGGGGGCACCGAGCTGACAGTTGAGCCCATGGACCTGGGGCGGAGGCTGCTGCTGTCTGAGAGGCCCAGCACCTCCCTCTGGGGTCAGGCTGCCCGGCCCCCACAGGGAGGAGGCCAGAGGACCACCACAGACAGGCGACAGCTCAAGCCCCTCAGAACCTGGGAGGTGGGACCGCTTGGGGGTTCACGGGAAGCACGTCTAAACCTGAAGAGCTTGTGTCTGAGTCCCAGGTACATCGGCGCCTTCGGGTTCTGTTGCTGGAGTAAAGCTCGACCCAGGAATGGCCTCGGCTGCCAGGGAGGGCCCCGAGTGTGCCACCTGTCTCCCCCAGGAGACAGTTGGGGGGGGGCTGCACGCTCGATGGTGCCCCTCAGTCATGTTCTGGCCTGTGTCAGGGGCGTAAGCCTCGGAGGGGCCATGTTCTGGAGCAGCGCTGGCTTTCTCCATCTCTCCATCCGAGCGAAGGGGGACACAGGTGCTCCAAAGGGGGTAGGGGACCCTTTCTGAGGAGTCTCACACCCTCCTGCAGGTGAGGCAGGGCTGGGCGCTGGGGCTTTGTGTGTGGAGCCTGGGACAGTGGGGACAAGCGCCAGAGCTGGGGCACTGGCCGTGGGGATGAGCAGACACGTCTGGCACTGAGGCCCAGTGGGGCAGGGTGGGAAGGCATGAGGCGAGGGCGCTGCAGGGCTCCAGGCCTGGGTCCCCAGACTCGCGGTCCCCGGGGCTAAAGGTTCCCAGTCCCGGGCAGGGGCTGCACGGAAAGGGGCTGGGCCGGCTGAGTTTCGGGTCTGCGTGAGCTCTGGGTGGAGATGGCCTAAGCTCTGGGAAGGATGGTGTGAGGCTGAAGAGGCCAGAGACAGCGCTGGGGTGAGTTTGGGGTGAGTCATAAAACCCAACAGGAGGACACCGAGGGGGTGTGAGGTTGAAGCAGGAAAAGAGGTGCAAGGAGGGGGCAGCAGGGGTGCAGCCCTGAGGCCTCTGCGGAGCTCTCCCCTCACCTGGTGCGCCCTGGGGGGCCACAGGGGGCCATGGGGGGCTCACAAACACGCAGGCGTGGCTTTCTGCTGAGTATTTTTCTAAAATAACAGAAAAAGCAGGTAAAGTGGATTTATCCTGTTTGAACCATTGCAACAGTGGTGGAAAAAATAGCGGGGCTTTGATTTTATGAACTTGGAGTCTGACTACTACCCTCTGAATTTCAGGTCTTGGGGCTCGCATTGTACTGTCCTAAAATGAGACAGATTGCATTAATTTCCTTGAATCGAGAGACTGGGCCTAAAGATCTGTTTTACTTCTAGAACCTTCCCGTTCCCATTTAAGGTCTGGAAACTAATCTATCTATGACAGTTCTGCATTTCATGGAAGCAGCTTGTCAGATGGGCTCAGCTTTAACATGTCCGGGATTCAGAGCCGTTCCCTCCTGCCGGGTCAGATCCAGAGGGGCACGTCCAGCCCAGTGACAGGATCAGAGACCCGGGGCTGTGTGGCTCCGCTCTCCCCACCCTGGAGCCGCAAGGCCTGTGCTGACATCCTGCTTTGAAATTCTCTCGTGCCGTTTGCATCTTAGCAATAGCAGTCAGCTTCCGGCCACTGGCACAGTCCTCAGAGGCCCCTCCCAAGCCAGGCCCACAATCCCGACAGGGTCCGCACCAAACACTCCGGGGAGCATTTCGTTGGGAAGGGGCAGCCCTTCTTTTCCACGCGTACTGCAACAGTTTGTTGTAACTCTCTGCGTTCTCTTGGTGACTCAAATGCTAGGCGTTAACAGCTTTGACGTCTGCCCCCTTTCCACCATCGTTTTCCAGCCACCGATGAGTGTCGTTTTCCCTTCTCCTTCCGGCAGGAGCTGGTGGTGGCAGTGAGTCATCTTGTGGCTCAGTATGAAAGCAATTTCTGCACGGTGGCCTTGCAGTTCATGGAGGAAGAGAAGAACTACCCCCTGCCTTCTCCAGCTGCCACAGGTATCTTGACTAGGTTTGTGTAGCCCTTTGAAGCCCCCCGGTAGCCCCGAAGCCCCCTGGCCAGCTCTCGCGGAAGCCGAGGGACCCTTCCTCTGAACTGCCAGTGCCCATTCTGAGCTCGGATATCTTGCTCTGAGCAGCCACCGTCATTCCCTCTGCTCAGGTGCTAGGGCCACACTGACCCACTGACTTGTCCCTCTTTTTCCCCTTTTTAGAAGTCACATTCATGGGATCCCATGTTGAGGGCTGGCAGAGAAGGACCTCAGTGTCCCTAGATCACATCATCGGTTCCAGGGAATAATGTCAGGAGAGCCTTTCCTCCCCTTTGTCGTTTTCACTGGGACATAGTCTTCTGTTACATTTACCTTTCACCTTCTTGGCCCAGCCCCTGCCCTGACGGTCAGCAGCAAGGCAGCCCCAGGCCAACAGGATCAGGGAAGGGAGACGGGGACAAGCCTGCTCAGTGACCACAGCTGGGGAGCGGGCCCTCAACCGGCATCCTCAGCACGGGGTACAGGGCCTGGAGAGGCTGCAGCTCAAGTCCTGCTCCGTGTTTAACACACCTGACGGGACAGGCGGGCGCGTGCTTCCCACAGCTCAGCCCGTCCCACTTCCCAAGTTCAGGCCCTTTGACTCCGCAGCTGCCGGGAAATACGCTGTGTCTCAGCCCTGAGGCCAAGACTAACTGTTTCTTTTTCTCTCTCTCCTACTAGAGGGCGGGAGTTTAACCCCCGTGCGAGACAGTCCGTGCACCCCCAGACTGCGTTCCGTGAGTTCCTATGGAAACATTCGAGCCGTCACCACAGCCAGGAATTTGAACAAATCTTTGCAAAACCTGAGCTTAACAGAAGAATGTAAGATCCTAGAAATTGGGTCCTTTGATTGGGAGGTCCTTGGGTTTTATTTTCTGAAACTTGATCTAAACAAGTGCCATCTCCTCGCCACCACCACCTCCTCCTCTGCCATTAAACAGTCCCTCCACCACTATTGCGATTTGCCAGCTCTTCTCAAGTCCGAATCCTCCCTTCCAGCCCCGGGCCCACCTGAGAGGCTGTAGGTCAGCTCCAGGGTAGCCAGCGGTTTCGTTACAGGCTTGCTGGAAGTTAGCACAGTCCCAGCTAGTGGACAATCGCTCTCGGAGGTCCTTCCCATGTCCTGGTCCTCCTCGTAACCCCTGGCTCTGTGCAGGAAGCTTGACCCCGAGGGAGAGCGTGTGTGTGTCTGTGTGTGCCCGTGTGTTTGAGTGCTAGTTTTTAGAAGAAAATGTACATGTTGGCTGTGTGCCATCAATTGGGCCCCACGAGCGTCCCTGACTTCCTCCCTTCATGTCTCGGGGCCAGCCGGCAGCTCGGTGGCGTTCTCCCCGGGGAACCTCAGTGCCAGCAGCAGCGCCAGCAGCACCCTGGGCAGCCCTGAGAGCGAGGAGCACATCCTGTCCTTCGAGACCATTGACAAGATGCGGCGCGTCAGCTCCTACTCCTCGCTCAACTCGCTCATCGGTGAGTCATGGGGCTGCCGTGCTTCCTTCTGCCCGGGTAGGTCCCTTGGAGGGCCAGGGCTTTCGCTGCCACACAGAGCAGCAGGGGCCTCACTGCTGGGTAACCCAGGGCCGAGGTGTGGCGGAGAGAAGGTGCAAGAGTCGACTGGGTGGCAGGAGGGATGAGAAGACGCGTGGCCGGAGGTGCTCCTGGGCGGGCACGTCGGGGGTGTCCAGGCTGGTCGGCCTGGTCACCTGGAAAGGTGGCCAGAGGCTCTGTCTCTTTCCTTGTGGGGGCTGGACACCCAGTGATGCAGAGCAGAGGCTCTCAGTGGGGGTTCCTGTCCCCCAGAGGACATTGGGGATGTCCAGAGACCTGGCGTGCAGGGCCAGGGGTGTGCGACTGGCATCAAGTGGGCGGAGGCTGCACGGCCCCCACAGAGGGCTGCCCCTCCCAGGCTGCCAGTC
Source organism: Bradypus variegatus (assembly GCA_004027775.1). Lineage (NCBI taxonomy): Eukaryota > Metazoa > Chordata > Mammalia > Pilosa > Bradypodidae > Bradypus > Bradypus variegatus. The sequence goes on along the minus strand of PVKY010000033.1, from coordinate 1,958 downwards.
ATGCCAAGGTCGAGGAACCTGCTAGAGGAGAAAGGACAGTGTCTTTCCCTCTCCACATTGTGGTCGGCAGCCCTCGCCTGATAGATGTCCTGTTTTGCTTTTACATTTTGCACGTTCCAGCATTTTGACACGTATCTGTCCAGAAATTGAAATGTAAGTGAAGGGTCAGATTTTTCTCTTGTTCTGCCTTGATGGCATTTTCCTGGTGGGTTCTACTGCTAGGATCGCTGACACCAGAAAGAGGAAATGGGACTTGGCCCATTTTGGAGGCTAAGGTGACAAAGCTCCCTGCGTCCACCACCGGACTTCGGTTAGGGTCCGCGCCCCCCACACACCCTCCAGTCACCTTCCCCGCCTGCGTGCTCTTGTCCTCCCCCAACCTCTGCATGAGCCCCTCAGGAGGACACGCGGCGTTTTGTAGGGCTCGGGACTTCACACAAATGGTGACATGTGATGTGTGTGCTCCCGAAGCCTACTACGGTTCCTCTGCTTCTGTGGTGATGTCTGTGTGGCAGCCGTGCATTTCCGTGCCTGAGCTGTCACCCTGAGTTACCCATTCTCCTTCTAGTGGACCGTCAGCTGGCTCTCTGTTTCCTTCTCCTTTTTTAACAAGCAAGCTTGGGATTTGCCCTGCGCCTGCCTCCTCTGAAGCCCCCTCTGTGGCCCTCCCCACACTCACTGCACCCCAGCCCTGCTTTGACCACGCCCCACGGCTGCCCTCAGTGTCACCCATCACCCTGCCACTCGTTCTGCCCAGGAAACTCCTCCTTCAGCGTCTCGGCCTCCTCCGCTGCTTCAGGACCTGCCCCAGTGTCCCCTTCCAGGAGGCCTTCCCGGCCCCAGCCCTGTCCCCTTTTCCTGCTTTAGTTTTCTCCCAGGAGCTTTTCACCTCCAGGCTTAGGCATTTACGAATCTTTGGTTCCTTCTCTTGCTCCACTGGAATTTACGAACCATGCTCACAGTAACTTCGCTTTGTGCTCTGCCACCCCCCACACTTGTGCAGCCCGTGCCTGGAGCCTAGTAGGTGCTCAGCGAACACAGATGAAAGCGCACACGTGTGTGTCCTCGCAGCATCACCCAGGAGAGAAACCGCTGCACTGAAGGGTGTGTGCGTCTTCAGCTCTACTAGGCGTCCTCAGTGGGTTCTCCACAGAGATTTGCCAGTTTTGGTTCTGAGGAGTTTATGGTCCTGTTGCCCCATGTTCTAGCCAATGCTTGGTCTTGTGGGATTTCTGCTGCGGGCATCTGCACCTCATCAACGTCTTACTTTGTATTTCCTGCATGACACTGGGCCCCCCACCCTGAGTTCTCCTGCCTGCTGGGCTTTCACATCCCCTCTTCTGTAAATGGCCTGGTAAATGCCTTGCAAATGTCCCCATGGTGTCACTTGTTGGTTTCTTATAATTTTTACAAGGACATCACATTTCTGGGTACAAATCCATATTGGGCCTTTCCCATTGAAAATGTTTCTCCCAATCAGTGGGGTTTTTTTAACGGTATCTTCTGTCCCGCAGAAGTTTTATATTTTAATCTATCTTTTTCTTGTTTCTTTATAACGTCTACCCTTTGTGTCTTTAAAGATACGCTCTCCTATAATTTCTTTGGAAAGCTTTAAATGTTCCTATTTTATGTCTATGTCTTTTTTTTTTAATTTTTTAAATTTTTATTGTGATTGTTCAGATACCATACAATTATCGAAAGATCCAAAGTGTACAATCAGTTGCCCCTGGTACCCTCATGCAGCTGTGCATCCATCACTACACTTAATCTTTGTTCAGTTTTTAGAATCTTTTCATTGCTCCAGACAAGAAATAAAGTGAAAGGTGGAAGAAAAAAGAAAGAAAAAGAAAAGGAAACTCAAATCCTCCCATATCCCTAACCAACCCCCTCAGTTGTTGACTTGTAGTGTTGGTATAGTACATTTGTTACTGTTTATGAAAGAATGTTGAAATACTACT